>JABUQX010138868.1:0-22334 GCA_015478945.1 Trachelipus rathkii
CAGTGTACTTCGTTCAACTCCTCGGATGGTGTTAACCGTTTCGCATTTATCGTGAAACGCTCGCGTTTTCGTGCGCCGCTAACTAGACAATCATTTTATCCTGTGTCAAATTATTGTTGACTCAGAATATATTAAAATAAGATAAAGTAAAAATGCAAACCAAACTACAATTTAGAATTCCGTTTACAAGATATAAAAATAATGATGATTATTAAAATACTTTTTTCATAATCCTCCTCTAAAATTAACTAGTTTGTCTACTTAACTAAGTTTGCCTTTCAAACGACCATATATATCCCAAGGCGTATCACCTGTAATATTTTCCCTGATAACAATAACCTTATATATATATATATATATATATATATATATATATATATATATATATATATATATATATATATATATATATATATATATATATATATATATATATGTACAGATATACTCATGCCACTCTCCAATTACTATGGGTATTGAAAAAGTGGGATTTCTTTATTGTTTATTTTACATGAAAGTTAAATGGAATAATTAATTGTTCTTCTTATTGGGGCAGTTAGGTGTATTATTTGCTTGGATGGGATAGTAATTCTCAATTATGATAACAGACACTCTGTGGTACCCAACCTCTCTTCTGAGGTTCATCTTGAATCCTAGCGATGCCGGTGCCCCAGATGAGGGCCCCCGCATCTAGTCACATTCAAATTCACCGCTCTCATTGGTTAGTTTAAATGCTTTTATAACAGTTCGAAATGCTTTAACAACAGACATAGTATTATTTTAACGGACATTTATAATGTGCACAGGAGGGTATGGATGCCAGTCCTATACAAAAGTGCACAGTCGTGTATGTTACAAATGCCATTGCACACACTCAAATAAATAAACAAAAATGATTAACTACCAGATTTTTGCATATATATATATATATATATATATATATATATATATATATATATATTTATATATATATATATATATATATATATATATGTGTTTGTGTGTATGTGTTTAACCAATATATATATATTTACAGTTATCACCACCGCTCACGGGCAAAGCCCTATTCAAGGAGGGGGTGTTAAAATAAACAAAACTTCAACTAACGCAAATTACGCAGATGAGCACAGACGCGGGCCTTAAAGTGAGGGAGATTAAATTGAGTAGGAAACACAGAAGATGGAAGAGAATTCCACAGAACAGAGGTGGCAGGAAAGAAGGAGCACCGCAACGAACTAGTCTGGGTTACTGATATCAACACAAAACTATGTGCCGACACAGCACCTTATTGCTGAGGCGTCTTAAAGAAATTATACGCAGTGAAAGTTCCACTCCGAGCACGCCCTTCTGGTACCTATGAAAAGAGATAAAGCACCAACATCGCGCCGCAAAGATAGAGGGTCAAGTGAACTAGAAAGGACAGTTTATGAGTCTTTTTGCCTTTGACTCGACCCTATCCAAAAAGCCTGGAGTGAAGAAACCTAGGCCAGATATGAGAGCGGTACTCCGCACAAGGGGCGGATGAGGCTATGGATATGGAGTAACTGTGAAAAGAAAAAGTCTCGCAGTCTGAACAGAACTCCCAGTTTCTTTGAGGCCGCTCTAGCAACCGTTGTGATGTGAGGTTTCCAGGACATTTTTTTGTTTATGTTAAGGCCAAGGATGTTTATATTGTCAACAGGAGAGACGAGAGAACCGTCGAAAGAGATAGGAAAGTTAGAAGGTGTCTTAGAGAGGGAGATTTGCAGAAGTTGAGTTTTTAAAGAATTGAATTTCACAAGGTTCAGACGACCCCACCCGGAAATTCTATCCAGATCAGCGAGAATAGAATCGGAAAGATTAAGACGAGAGGCAATTCTAGAAGTAAAAGAAGGAGCAGAATTGAAATGAGTTGAAGAATGAAGGGTCGAGTCATCGGCATATGAGTGGATAGAGTTAGATGTGCAGGTGAGAAGATCATTAATGAAAAGTAGGAATAAAGTAGGAGATAAGACAGAACCCTGAGGAACACCACTATTGACAGAAAAGGAAGAAGAAGTCGCTCCATCAACAACAGCCGATATTGAGCGATTTGAAAGAAAACTAGACATAAGTAAGCAGGAGGAAGGAGAAAGGAATACTTACAGGAGGGCTTTGGAGCGGTGACGTGCCATACCCAGGTCAAATGCTGGATGTCAAGCGCCACCACACCAAGTCTCCCCGTAGTTCAAGGGAGCGACAAATCAGTAAAGATAGGAAAGTATATCGCCAGTAGACCTCAAGCGCCGAAAGCCGTACTGGCGATGGAAAGTGAATGAGATTCCATATGATCTAGAGTAGTTGAAGAGTTTAAAGATCTTAGATGAATACAGTAAGAGCTATAGGGCGTGGTTAGAAGGGGTCAGACTGACTTCCTTTTCGGAATAGGTTGGACATATGCGGTAGCTGGCACTGAGGAAGAATGTTAGTATTTGAGGACATGGGGAGATATAGTTGAACGAGGATAGGGGATAGCACGGAAATACATCCATATAATATACATATATATATATATATATATATGTATATATATATATATATATATATATATATATATATATATATATATATATATATATATATAAACACATATATATATATATATATATATATATATATATATATATATATATATATATATATATATATATATATATATATATATATATATATATATATATATATATATATATATATGGGTGTATACACCTGTATATATATATATATATATATATATATATATATATATATATATATATATATATATATATATATATAATTTAAATATATTCACACACTCAATATGAACTTATTTACTTGAACTCCTTAGATTTTTCATTTACTTTATTTAAAAATAAAATATTTATTATTAACTTTATTTTTAAATTTATTTTTCTAATTTTCTCCGTTTAGAAATTTAGTTAATTAATTAAATTTTAGACTATACTATTTTAATTATAGAAAAGCTCTCTGTATATATCTATGAAAAAAGGTATACCTCAATAGAGCTGCGTAATATATCTCCGTTACGATCATATATATATATATATATATATATGTATATATATATATATATGTATATATATATATATTTATATATATATATATATACTCTCTCTATATATATATATATATATATATATATATATATATATATATATATATATATATATATATATATATATATATATATATTTATATATATATCATATATATATATATATATGTATATATGTAACCTTAATATATATATATATATATATATATATATATATATATGTATGTATATATTTATATATATATATATATATCTATCATATATATACTATATATATATATATATATATACTATATATATATATATATATAATATATATATAATAATATATATATATATAAGATGACATAAATTAAAAATTTGTAGGAGAGATATTTCATACTGACCTTAAATGCTCACAAGCTATAATAATATAATGATATCAAATTCTATACTTTGATTTCATAAATTACACGTTTATAATAATGTAATATCCCGTTGCTTTCTTATAATTAATAAATATCAAAAATAATTGATATAATAATAATATATTGATAAGGGAAAGTTTTGAAGTAATATAAATAATTCACTAATAATATAATATAATAATAATATAATAATATAATAATTATAATAATACTATATATAATATATAATAATATTAATATAAAAGTTAATTACTTATAGTTTGAAAAATTCTATTATTCCTTTAAAAGGTTTCAGATGATTGTTTCGTCAAGTTTTCAAATGGAAAATTGAAAGAAAGAGGCGTGAATATTTAAGGGAAAATTTTTTGAAAATGAGTTTGATTTTTTTTTCTTTTTCACCTTAGTATTTGATTTTTAAAGTGCTGCTGTGGGTTTTGTTTTTCTTTCTATTTTTTCCACGTGTTTTTTTTTTACTATTGATAGAATTTGTTACGTTTTAAATGTTTATGATAATGGCTTTAAATGTTTTTTCTTTTTTTTTTATTTGTTTTTTTGTTGCTGATTAAAAAGGCTTGGACATTTTATTTTAATTTTCAGAAAAAGAAGTTCGAATTTTAAAGAACGGTTATGATATAGCTTTATTTTGTGATAAGTGGCTAATAATTATTAATATTATTTATGTTAGTCAAATTTCAATTAACATTTCAATGATTTTAATTTTAAATTTTCTTCTTCATAATATTTAATCATTTTTTCATTCGTTTTGAAAATATAAAATATTTCAGTTAATTATTTTCGTTTCAAATTTTTCTTTCTTCTTTTCTTATTTCATTTTTTTTAAACTTCTTTTCTTTTATTGCTTTTTTTCTTAATATATCATCGGATTTTAAAATTCGATTTCTACTATTATATATTACAAAATAACACTTGATTTATTTAATTATCGAAATGATTGTTAAAATTGTTTATGAAATTATTATTATTATTATTATTATTATTATTATTATTATTATTATTATTATAATTATTATTATTTATATTATTTTATTATTATTATTATTATTATTACTTATTTTATTATGATTATTAATTATTTTAAATCTTATTTTTTATTATTCATATAATTTTATTTTTATTTTTTATATTAATTTCATAAATTTTTTTAAAAGATCTTTATTATTGATACAATTATTATTCTGGGGATATTTATTATTTTATTATTATTAGTATTATTATTGTATTTATTATTATTATTATTATTATTATTATTATTATTATTATTATTATTATTATTATTATTATTATTATTATTATTATTATTATTATTATTATTATTATTATTTTTATTATTATTATAATTATTATATTTTTATTATTATATTTATTATTATCTATTTATTATTATTTTATTATTATTATTATTATTAGTTATTATTATTATCATTATTTTAATTTTATTATTTTTTATTATTATTATTATTTTATTTTATGTTATTCTGATATTTTTATTATTATTGTTTCTTATTATTAATTATTATTTCATTATTTTATGTATATATATTATTCATTTTTTATTATTATTTTATTATTATTATTTTATTATTATTGGTTAATTATTATTTTTTTTATTATTATTATATTCTTATTATTATTATATATTATTATTATTATTAGTTATTATGTATTATTATTATTATTATTATTTTATTATTATTATTATTATTATTTATTATTATTAATTATTATTATATTATTATAATTATTATTATTTATTAATTAATTCAATATTATCTTTTATTGATTATTATTATTTATTATATTATTCATTACTCTTATTTTATTATGTATTATTTTATTATTATTTTCATTATTATTTTATTGTATTATTGATTATTATTATATTATTATTCCTTCTATTATTATTCTTATTTTTAATGATTATTATTTTTACTATTCTTTTTAATTATTATTATTTGATTATTATTATTTTATTATTTTTTCTTCTATTATTTCTATTTTATTATTATTATTATTATTATTTATTATTTATTATTATTTAATGTTTCTTATTATTATTTTTAAGGAGAATAAATTTATCTTATTAGTATTTCAAATTGAAAAAGTGAGTATTAAAAAAATAGTTCAAAGTTTTAATGAATTTTAAATCAGGAAATTCCAGCTGAAAATTTAAAATAAAAAATCAAATAATAAAATGAGAAAAAAAAATATTTTTAAATAAAGTAAATGCCAAATATATTTCACTTCTTTTTACAAGTAAAAATTTGAAATTTTGACTGCTCGTGAAAATAAAATTTATCAAAATAAAATAAAAAAAGTTTTCTCCTGCTCAAAATTGTCATAAAAGAATGTAGAAAAGATTATTTTCATATGAAAAATATTTATAATAAAAAAATCAATTGCAATCTAGAGTCCAATGAAGTTTCCCTGGGAGGACAGTGATTGAAGTGTGTAATTAGTACAGTTAAATACATTCCATGTAAAAAAACTAATATATTCCACAAATTAATAAAAGATTCATCAGTTTATGATTAAAAATTTTGAAAGAAAAGGAAAATCCTGATGATATAGAAATATTGAAATAAATAAATGCAAATGAAATTTAATATTATATCATATTAACAATAATATCAATAATGATTAATTATATTTAATAATAATATAATAATATAATAATTATAGTAATATAGTTATAATAATATAATATCTTATAATAATATATTAATAAAATAAAATACTTATTAATAATATATATAATATGTATATAATATTATAATCTATTAATTAATAATATAATATTATAATAATATTAATAAAATAATAATATCATAATAATATCATATCATTCATATTATTGCTATTAATAATAATGTGAATAATTCAACTCTATACAAAAATTTATTAAAGACATGGAAAATACAATTTAGTTATAATAAAAAGATTACATAAATTTTTTATTAATTGACCATATTTTCATTTCAGATAACAATGATTCACTATATATAATAATTAATTTCCCTAGTTGTGTAATGGGATCTACTAATGTGCACACCGTATTAGGTTTTGCCTCAGGATATGATAGCTAATTACACCTTTTAAAAATAAATTAAAACATAAAAATAATAATATATTATTACAATAATAATAATAATAAATAATAATAATAATCATAATAATTATAATAATAATATAATAATCATAATTAATAATTAATATTATATAATACATATTAATAATAAACAATATTAATAATAATAAAATATATTAATAATATAATATAATATAATAATAATATATAATAATATAATAATAATTATAACTAATAATAATAATATCATATATAATATAATAATAATAATAATAATAAAATATATTAATAATGATAATTAATAATAATCTGATATTTATAGTAAAAAATCGGGTTACAAATAGATATTTAATTTACATTTTACGTAATTATAATGGTAATAATATTTTAAAGCATGAACATAATAAACTTAATACAAGCAATAAATTTAGAAGATATAATATTAATAATTAAATAATATAATAATATAATAATATTCAATAATAATAATATAATAAATTAGTTTTAGGGCAGAACTCAATTATTGCTAACTATTACTTTATATAAGATAATCATAATAATATATAATAATAAATATATATAATAATATATAATAAATAATTATATAATATATATAATATAATAATAATAATAATAATAATAATAATGAATATATATAATAATAATAATTATAATAGTAATAGAATTAACATTTTAAAATGATTGAAGAAAGCTAATAATATAATAATATATAATAATATAAATATCATAATATAAAATTATAAGTATATAATCAGAAAAGTATATAATAATTAATATGATAATATAATATAATATAATATATAATAATAGATAATAATAAATCTAATAATAATAATATAACTGATAATAATACATAAATTAATATACCCATTGTGACTTTAATAGTAATAATTATAATACATAATATAATAATATTAATGAATTCATATAATATCATATAATAAATAATATAATAATAATAAATAATAATAGTAATCATAATATATAAGTAATATAATAATATAATAAATAATATAATAATATATTTATAATAATATAATTGAAATCAATAAAATAATCTATAGTATGCCATAATATGTTAATAAATAAAATAATATTAATATAATATATTTAATATATACTATATGATAATAATAATTAATAATTATATATAATAATAATAAATAATTTATTATAATTATATAATCAATATAATAATAATAATATAAATATATAATAATTAATAATTATAATAATAGATAAATAATATATAATAATACTAATATAATAATATATATATATAATATAAAATAATAATAAATATAATGTAATATATACCATAATAAGATAATAATCAATAGATCAGTTATAACAATATATATATTAATAATAATAATAATTAATAATAATTAATATAATACTAATATAATAATAATAATAATAATAATTAATTAATAATAATATAATATATATAAATATCATAATATAATATAATAAATATAATATAATTTATTTATAATATATTAAAATTAATAATTAACTAATATATAACACTAATAATATAAATTATAATAATTATTATATAATTAATATAATTATAATAATATAATAAAATATAATATATACATAATGAATAATATAAGTATATAATATATAATTAATAATTATAATTATAATATATATAATATTAAAATATCATAATAAAAAATAATAATATATAATTATAATATAATAATATAATACTATAATATTAATATAATAATATATAATCATATATATATAATTAAAATATATATATAATATAATAATAAATAATAAATAATCATATATAATAATAATTCATAAGAATATGGTGTAAGGCTAGATTTTACTAGGTTAGATCGGTTGAGATATACGATTATTTTAGTAATATAGATATTTATATACGTTTTTTTTTTAGCAACAAGATTGGTAGGTTTTAGTTTGATGTTTGTGGCTTTGAGTTTTAAAGTTTGCTGCTATTGTAGCTGAAGCTTTGGTGGTTTTTTTAGTTACAGAAGGGGAGGGTTTATGTTAAGTATTCTTTCTTAGCTGTTTGATTTGCTACTCGCCTTGCTTGGTTAGCATGAAAATTTTGCTATGCAAGAATACATGCATTATTATGGAATTTTATGTATCTTTTTCGGGAGTGATATATTTAGCAGTCTTTACTGCAATTCTCTTAGGTTTTTGATATGGTTTATTGGTCTGTACAAGTCCTTGTTTGCTATGAGAGCAAGTGCTTTGGTTACAGTTCACGGGTGGATTACGGTTTTGTGTCGTAGATAGGACAGACAGTAGTAAGGGGGGCGTGTTATTAGTAGCATAGTATACTTTTTCTAGAATGGAAAAGGTACATTTTTTTATATATTAGCATATAGCTGTAATCGACAGTCTGCTTACTAGGTTGTTAATATGATCTTTTAACGTCAGCTTTTCATCGATTGTTTTTCCCAGTATTTTAGCATTTGCTAGACCTATTTAGTTATACATTGTTTATTTAATATTTAAATCGTAATTGGTTTTTTGTAATAATGTAAGATGTTTTACTTAAATTTAAGATAAGCTTTTAGCTCTATTTAATTTTTTGTTAATAGTTTACTCTTTACGAGTGAGACATCGGATTTTTGTCTTATTAATATGGAGGTACTCGTAGCAAATAACTGAAAAGCGTCATGAAGTTGCGTATTTGAATACTAGGGTACATGAATGTCCAGAATTGAGCCGGGTACGCGGTTGATGTTTGAAGTGTGGCTGATTAGTTTTATTTAGTTTTACGTATTGAGATCTCTCCTTTAAGTAGTTTAACATTGTATGTTTGTTCTTCAACCATATTTGGTTCATTTTTACCTATAGTTAATAGTCAAGATCAATCGGTCAAAAGCTTTTGTGAATTATATGATACAGGGAGGGTCTTTTTTTCTATATTTCTGTAAAGTTTTTTCGGTTAAGCAACATGAGGGATAGCGTATAGAGCGTCCTTTTCTAATCCAAATTGTGAATCATTAAAATTTTATTTGTTTAAAATATTCTGTTTATGATTGAAAATATTTTTCAATATTTTTATAATAACGTATTTGTGCTAGCTTTGGTTGTAATTTGGAATATTAAAATAATAATATAATAAGAATATAATATAGTAATAATAATAATAATAATATATAATTATATAATAATATAATATAAATATATAATATGCTAATATATTAATATAATAATAATATAATTCGTATGCAATATTAAAATAATTTCTAATATTATAATAAATATATCTAATATAGTAATGATAATAATAATAATTATATTTAAATAATTTATACATATAAAAATATATAACGAAAAAAATTAACACATCAGAAACCCTTCTAAAAAACAGGATACGATAAATCTAATCCATGAAGCATAATTCTTTTTAAACTTCAATGCAAATTGATAAAGAGGAAATGTCTACGGGAGTTATTAACATACCATTAATCTCAAGTAAAAATAAGTTAAACTATACAAAAAAATTTCTTTCTCTTTCCAC
This sequence comes from Trachelipus rathkii, assembly GCA_015478945.1. NCBI lineage: Eukaryota > Metazoa > Arthropoda > Malacostraca > Isopoda > Trachelipodidae > Trachelipus > Trachelipus rathkii. The sequence continues at coordinate 10,134 of JABUQX010138868.1, forward strand.
TAAAGGATCCTTTAGTTAATCAATGTCGTGTACCATTCACATGTCGGTCTGACTGTAAGTCGAGTATTTGGTTACACGACTATAGATTTAAACTAGTAAAAATATTACGACATTATTCCGAATAAAAACACTATATCTGAATATCTATGTCATTCCAATACAACTCTCATGGAAGGCTAAAACTTTTAAATAAGCTGAGGTTATAATAAATAAAACTCTAGAACAGACAAATAACGTTAACCGTATTGTATTAATTAAATATACGATATAACAAATCTAATCTATTTTAATTTTTTTTTTTAATCTTATATTATATTAAGTTAATATATGTTAGAATCGAAACTCCGACGTTTACGGACGAAACGTGTCAGAAACTAATGAAATAGCTATTTACTTTCTTGCAAACTATTTTCTAGCACTAGTTTCAAGTAAATGAAAATCAGAAAACATTATTCAGAGAATTGGAAGTTAAGAGTATATTATATTAAAGACAAAATCTGTCATGAATTTTAAATATATATAATATATATATATAATAATATATATATATTAATATATTATAATAATATAATTATAATTATAATAATATGAATATAATTAATAATATAATACTATAATAAAAATAATAATAATAAATTAATAATATATATATATAATATATATTCATCATGATTTATATGTAGTACATCAATAATAAAATAATTAAATAATTAGTCAAAACCTAAATGATAATCGATAATTTTATTAATAAAAAAAATTAATTAGACAACAACTCTCATTCTACAATCATTATACATTATATTTAATAATTAATAATATCATAATGTATAATCATAATATATAAATAATAATAATAATATATAATATAAATAATAATATATATAATAATTTAATATAAAATACTATAATCTAATATAATATATAATAATATATATTATTATAAATAATATAATCATAATAATATTATAATAATAATTAATATAAATCATTCCATAATACTAAAAATTTCATATTGATATAAAATAAGAGACCAAGCAATTTTACTTTTATATAATTTTATATTATGAAAACATTACAATCAATTATACTTTATTCTCACTAATAATGGCATAGTTTATGATTCTAATAGATATACAGAAATATATATAATGAGAAAGAGGCTTAGTCAGTTTTCCGTCGATAGAGCCAATAATAATAATAATAATTATATTAAATACTAATTAATAATAACAATAATATATAATTAACTATATATATATATTAATAATATAATCAATATATAATAATAATAATCATAATTATAATATATATAATAATAATAATAAAATAATAATAATATGAAATATATAATTATAATAAAAATAATACTATACTCACGAAATAATCTAATAATCATAATGAATAATAATAATCCAATAATAATATAATATTAAAATAAAAATACATATAAATATTATATATATAATAAATAAATATATAATAATACATAATTAATAATAATTATAATATAATATATACTTATAATAATAATTATAATAATATATTAATAATATCTAATATATAATTAATATAATATATATAATAATATAATATATATATATAATAATGTAGTAGTGTTAATAATTATAATAATATAATAAGGATTTAAAACTTTCCAATAATATGTGATATAATGCAATAGCTGAAAATTAGTAATGATCCTTCAGCAAGATAATATAATTAATTTATATATAATAATATAAATTATATATATAATAATTAATTATAAGAATAATAATATAAAATATATAATATTTAATAATATAATTAATAATATAATATATTATATAATATTTATAATTATAATAATAATAATATAATAATAATAGTAGAAATAGTAATATAACTAATAGTCATAAGCGTGAGCAGATTTATATGAATTATAAAAGACAGTATTAGTATAGTAATATAATTATATCAATAATAATATAATAATAAATCTAAATAATAAATAATAATAATATATCATATAATTGATAATAATATAATAATAGATATAAAAATTAGTATATAATATATAATATATCAATATTATATATATATTAATAAAATATAATATAATATAATATATAAATAATATATAATTTAATAATATATATATATATAATAGTAATATATATATAAATTAATTAATATATGTAATATACTATATTGTAGAAGACTTTATTTTTAGTAATTATACTAGGGTATAATCGAGGATATGCAGTTTATAATATATATATAGATAATAATATTATATAATAATAATAATAATATATTAATATATGGAATAATAATAATATAATTAATAATAAAATATAATCTTATAATACTGAATAATAATTAATAATATAATAGTAATTTAATAAGATATTGAATGTATTATTAAATCGAGGTATATTTTATAATAATTAATGATGTTAATATAATGTTTTTATAAAAATAAATACAACATAATAATACTTAAAATAATATATGATTTAATATAACTTAATATAATCACAAAATATAATACATATATAACAATAAGATAATATAATAATAATCATATACTAATATAATATATATATTCTTTATAATATTGTATTATATATAAAATAATATATATAATAATAATAATATAATAATTAATAATATATAATTTTAATATATAATATATCTATTTCGATAATTATAATTCATAATTATAATATAATAATTATAATGCTAATATGGATTATAATTAAAAATAATTAATATATATAATCATAATATATAATAATAATATTATATTATATAATATATAAAGATCAATAATATTAATTAATATAATATTTATATATATATTATTAATTCTTTATCATAGATCATAATAATTATTAATAAAATATAATTAATATATCTTAATCATTAAATATAATATTAATTAATAAGTAAAATAATAAAGATGATGAAAATAATTAGCTGGACTAATGATTATTGTATTATATACATACCATCAATCAATATTAATTATTTATAGCATAATAATAATAATTATAATATAATATATATAATAAATTAATAAATAATTATATAATACTAATAATAATTTTATATATATTAATCATATAAAATATAATTATCTAATAATAATAATATAATAATAATAAATATAAAAATAAATAATCATAATAAATATATATAAATAAAATAAATAAATAAACATAAATAAAATAATTATATAATAATAATCAATATATAATAATCAATATATAATATATAATATAAATAATAAATAATATATACTAATATAATAAATAGAATAATATTAATATAATTATAAAAATAAAAAAAAATAAAAAAAATAATAATATAATATATAATATAATTATATAAATAATATAATATATAATAATAATAATAATAATAATATAATAACTATAATTATACTAATAATAATAATACTACACACTATTAGTAAAAGAGTAATATATATTAGTAATAAATTGCATAATCGAGTTAAATAATAGTAATAATAATATATAAAGCATGGGTTTGCTTAACTCTCAATAATAAGATACTAATAATAATATATCATAATAATAATAATAATATCTATATAATATATAATATAATACTCTAATTATAATAATACTATAATATATAATAATATCTTTATATAATAATATAATAATAATATAGTAATAGTAATAATATAATATACTATATAAATAATAAATAAATTTATGTATAATATACTTAATAATCTAAATATAATAATAATATAATATAATATTATATATATAATATATAATAATAATATATAATAATATAATAATAATAATATATAATATTATACATAATTATAATGGTTATATTAGTATTCATAACATCAACCCCTATCATCATTGACTTTAAATTCTAGAGAAATTATGAGTGCTAAAGAAATTATATGGATGCTATCGAATGTCACCAATTCGTCGTAAGTTGACTAACCGAAGGTGGAATGTCCTCGTTAAGTATTTGATATAGAGGTATGATATTTCTACGAACCCATGGTGATGTGATTAAATGACACATTTTAGGGATATTACATTACTCATGCCTTCTAATAATGGCCGCGTTTCGTTAGGGGGAATTTTGTTTGTACTAAGATATGGGGTTTGTCAGGAGCTTGTTTAGTTCTTAAAGTTTGGTTTTCTAAATTTGTCCAAAGTTATTTGCGTTATACATTTGGTGATTTAAAGATGTGATACTTATGTTAGGGGTATAATAATATTAAGTTTTTAGTATAGACAAATTTTTTGTGGGGTTGTGTGTTCACGGTAGTTTGGGGGTCCTGATATCACAGATTTATCTTTTCATAAGATTAGTTGTAGAGTAAATTCATTGACAACCCAAATCTGAAACTGGTGAGACAAAACAACTAACCAATAGCATATAGGTTTTAAAAATATAATTTTTGGACCAATTAATCAACAAGAAACAGCCACAATTATAGTTTATTACCTTGATAAAGCTGTCATCAGACTAAACATAGTTTGGATACGGATTAGATTTATGTTATAATTTTTTGCTCTTACATTAGTTAAAGGGTTTTGATTTGATTTCTAGGCTATTTGTTTTTTTGTAGTTAGGGAGGAGTCTGTTGTGCCTCTCTGTTATATGTTTTTTAATTATTATTTATTTTCTTAAGTGTTTTATTAGATTTATATTAAGATTGCAGTGTCGTCAGCATATGAGAGTGTATTGACGTGAATTTGAAGTCATTAGTTATATATATATATATATTATATATTATTATATTAATATATTTATATATATATGTATATATTATATATATATTATATATAATATATATTATTTATATAGTTATATTTATATATTATATTAATATTCTATATATATTATGTATTTATATATATATTATTATATATATATATAATATTATATCTATATTATATATATATAAATATATATATATTTATTTTCTATATATATATATATATATTTATATATATTATATATATATCTATATATTATTTAGATTATATATATATTATATATATTTATATTATAATTATTGATGGGCAGTATCGAGCCGTGGGACCCGTGGGAATTGGGAAGGAGAGATGTGGTATCCTAAATGACGTCTTGTCTTGGTAGATAGAGACTGAACATTGTAGTGGAATCTTGTGATACAAGTTTTCTAATTTGCTTAGAAGTAGGGTTGTGTGGACTACATCGAATCTTGCGAGAAATCTAGAGTAGAGACACATGTTTGATTTTATTTAGTGCTTTGGTATAGTGCCTTTTAGTAAGGAAACAGATCTAGTGTTGCGGTTTTTTGGTGACAACTGATTTTGTTGATAAGCCCATTTTTCAATTAGTAAGTTGTGCATGGACTATTTTTCAAAGATTTTAAAAGTTGAGGGTAGATTGAAATGGAAGAGAGAAATATCTTTTAGGGGTCAGAGCTCTTGGGAACAGGGGTAATTTTGTGATTTTTATCTCAGTTGGATGTAAATGTATTCAATTGAGTTGTATAAATAGTGTAATATTGGTGATTTTCTTTTTTCAGTGTTTGTATTCATTCGGGACCCTATGTCGAGTTTTTTGTTTCGAGCCCATTTTACACTCGAGTCAGATTAGATAATTCTTTCAAATGCGAAGTTCTGGCTCGTGTGGTATTAAATGTCGGGAAAATCTTCTGTTTTGGAAATTCGGCTGCTAGGCTGCTACGGTGTAAGTAGAGTTAATTATTGATTAATTGTTTGTATTTTTTTATTGCGTGAAGTTTGTTTACGGTCTTCTGATACTAGCCTATATTTTACTTTCTTTTGATAGGAGGAACAGTCGAGATTAAATGTAAGGGATGCAGGGTAGTAGTTACCCGAAGGTCGGTTTTAGTCTAAGGATTGTTACAAACGATGTAATTGACATTATGGTCTATGATAGTGAGTTTTGAGTTAATTTGGCGTTTAATTTAGTATATAGTTTAAGGTAACGTAAGGAGAGGAGGAGAGGAGGAGAGAGAGGGGAGAGGAGAGGGAGAGAGGAGAGAGAGAGAGAGAGGAGAGAGAGAGAGAGAGGAGAGAGGGAGAGAGAGGGAAGAGAGAGAGAAGAGAAGAGAGAGAGGGAGAGACGAGGAGAGGAGAGAGAGAGAGAGAAGAGAGAGAGGAGAGAGAGGATGAGAGAGAGAGAGAGGAGAGAGAGAGAGGAGAGAGAGAGAGAGATAGAGAGAGGAGGAGGAGAGGTAGGTAATAGAATCTGATGTATTTAAAGTGGTTTTGGGAGAATCGGGTTTAAGAGGAGTATCGCAATTTGACAATTTCAATGATTGACGAACTAGAACCTATGTTTATTGGTATCCTTCGGTAGGTTAGAAATGGTTAAAATTAAGCACTCCTGCCAAGAATGTTATTGGATGGCATTTTTTTTTTAAATTTATATATTTTTTATTTAATATAAATTCTCATTTAAAAATGTTAATTTTTATGAAATTTCATTCATTATTCAATTATTCTTTAATTTTATAAATCTTTCTATATTTTGAAAACTATTATTATATAATATATAATATATTTATAATATATATAATATAATATAATAACTTATATATAATAATGAATAAAATATATATTTATAATGTAGTCAGTAGCGATTACGAGCTGAAATATAATTATAAAAATTTTGTAAAGGTAATTAATAACTAATCTTAACAAAAAAAAATATATAATTATCAATTATAATATAATATAATATAATATATTGGAGTAAATATGTAATAATTAATAAAAGAAAATATTAAAATAATAATTCAAATAACAAAAAATAATTATATATCTAATCTATAATATTAATATAATAATTATAATGTGTTTAAATTATGATTAATATTAATAATGAGCATTAATCGGATTTATTATTGCATTCGACACTATTAATTAATAATAATATATTATATATATAATAGTAAAATTAATATATATAATATAGATATAAATTATAATATAATTAAATATATATAATAATAATAAAATACAATATATAATAATAAGACAATATATAATATGAAAATTATTACACTCATGCAACAATGTGTTAAATGACATGAGAATATATAAATATATATAATATAATATAATAATAATAATAATAATACGTATATCAATAATATAATTATAATAATAATATAATAATAATAATATATATTTAATATAATAATATATAATAATATTAATATTATATTCATATAATTAATAATTATAATATATATGATATATTTAATAATATCATATTAATAATATAATGATAATATATCGAATATTCCCATTTTAATAAAAAGAATGATATAATAATACTCCTATACATAACTAATAATAAAATAATAATATTAATAATCAATAATAATACTATCATTAATAATAATAACATATAATGCATAATAATATAAAAATATATCATAATAATAATATTTATTTTAATTATCTATATAATATAATAATAATATAATAAGAATGTAAACGAGGAGATGCGAAAACTAGATAGATATATTTGATATCACTCCTGACATTTACTCCTCATCAAGGTGATCCGACATTGGCTCCGCGTCGGCTGCATAATATGACGGGAGCTTTTCACTGCCATCGGTTCCAAAGACTTCAGCGTGTTTTTAAGCTCGGTTTTCATCATATATTGCTTAGTACCAATTGGCCTGGCATTTAATGATATACATATAATTAAAAAGGATTGTTCTAAATCCTCATTATCCGATATAAAATCCAGATTACCCCACTTTGTGTTATTATCAAGAATAATTTAATATAATCTAATATATATATAATAATAATAAATATATAGTATATAATTTAATATATAATAATAATATATAATAATATAATATATATATAATCATAATATAATAATTATATAAATATATAATAATAACTTAATAATAATAATATAATATTTATATAATTTAAATAATTTAAAATAATAAAATCAATATTTATCATATATATATTTAATAATAATAATAAATTTATAATATAATATATATATAATAATATAATTAATTTATAATATATAATAATATAATATAATAATAATATATTAATAATATAATATAATATATATAACTAATATAATCATAATAATATAGTAATAATAATAATATATAATATAATAAAAAATATATTATATAAATAATATAATAATAATAATAATATATAAATAATATAAAATATAATAATAATAATTACATAATAATATATTATCATAATAATAATAATATCATAATAATAATCATAATTTAATATAATACATTATAATATATCATAATAATATTAATATATAATAATATTAACATATTATATAATAATAATATTATATATACCTAATATATAATAAATAATATAAAATACTAATAATATTATAATAAAAAATTATAAAATATATAATTAATAATAATATCAATATAAAAATCATATAATAATTAAATATAATGGTTATATAGTTCATTAAATCTAACCGCTATCATCATTGACTTTTAAATTGTAAGAGAAATTATGAGAGCTACAGAAATTATTTAATGACTGGCTACGGATTACATACCATTCGTCGTAGATAATGTCTAAAGCGAAGGTAGGAATGTATGTTCAGTAGTTTTAGATAATAAGACGCTTCTGATGTTATCTAGAAAGACCCAAATGGTGATTTGACTCATGTACTTTTTAAGGGAATTATCTTCCATTTATCTTATATGAGTGGTCCGTCGATTTTCGTTAGTGGGTGTATACTCCTGTAGATATGGGCTTATGTGCTAGGGATTGTGTTGTTCTTAAAGTTTGTTTTATACCAGTATGTTAGTCCCAAAGATATGGTTGCAGTATCATGTTGTGATTTAAGATGGTGACTCTTAATGTTAGGGTATACATATTTAAGTTTTGTATAGACAAATTTTTGATATAGTGGGGCTGTTGATGTTCACGGTAGTTTCGGGACCCTGATAATGCACGAATTATTTTTTTTCTGATAAACGATTAGAGGTTGTAGCAGGTATTCCAACTGCCGACCCAATGAAGACCGTAGAGTAGGTGAAGGTAACAAGAGTATTAGTAAGGTTGTTTTCTAAGAATATATTTTGAACAATATTTTTTTAAGGTGCAATAGTTGCATTAAGGAGATTTGCTAGAGCTATTCTATGTGTTGTTGACGAGAAAGTTGTCATAAGGATCAGAAGTAGGTAGACGTGGCCCCAGATTGACGATTTTATAGTTAGCTTTTTTGCTCTACATTTTAGTTTGAGCAGGCTTTTTTGGGATTTTGTTATTGAATAGGTATGCATTGTTTTTTGTAGAATTAGGGGAGAGTCTGTTTGTCCACCATTTATAGAATGTATTTTATTCATTATTTTTTTTCGTTAGTGATGTTATATTAGGTCTGATATTAGATTGCAGGTGTCTGTCGCATATTAAGAGTGTAGCGTTGAGCCGTGACAGATTTTGAAGTCATTATTATTATATAATATATATTTATATATATTATTTATTTTAATTAAATTCTATAATATTAAATTATTTAATTATATATTAATATATTAGTATATTTATACTTATATATTAATATTATATATATATTATATTGTATAGTATATATTATATGATATATATATTATATAATAATATTTATTTATATAATATAGTATATTATTATATTATTTATATATTTTCTATTGTATAACAATTAGAATTAGCGCCCCGTAAGAGCCCTGAGGGCCACGTGGGAAATGAGGGCAGTGAGGATGATGTTGTATCTAAATGAACGTTGATTTCCGGTCAGATAAGTAAGCGCTTAAACATTTAGAATGAACATATGATAAGTTTCTCTCAATGTTGCTGACAGTAGTTTGTGTGGAACTACATCTAATGCTTTCGAGAAAGTAAGAGTACCCATGTTTGTTTTTCATTTAGTGTTTACATAGTTTTTTGCTAGGAAGGACGAGAGCATCCTGCTGGTTTGCGGTTTTGGTGAAACAACTGTACTTGGATACAACCCATTTATCTGCATACTTAGTAGTTGTGCATGGCTTTTTCAAAGATTTACAGTGTGTTGGATGAATCGGGACGGAGTTTCGGAGGGAGGTGTGAGGTCTTGGGAAACAGGGGTAATTTTGTGATTTATTAGGTTGGATAGTATGTATCAATTTGCGTTGTTATATAGATGGTAATATGTGAAATCTCTTTTTACGTGTTCTGATAATATCCAGATTCAGGGACTCTGGAAAGTCGGAGCTTTTTCCACGAGCATTAACCACTCCAACGTAAGATGCTGATGTTTTAAATGCGAAGCTTCCTGGCCTTCGTAGTGGGCTTTTAAATGTTCGGCAACGATCTCTCTGTTCTGGAACTTCGGATTGCTCAGGCTCCTAGGTCGTAAAGTGGGGTTCAATTTCATCTGACTATCGTTTGTATTTTTGATTGCGTAGACATGTTTGTTTACGCGTCTTCCTGATAATTACTTATTTCTTTCTTTTTGGACACCTAGAGACAGTCGAAGACTTCAATGTGCAGGATGCAAGGGAGTAGTAAGTACCGAGAGGTGGTGTTTTCTGTCTCAAGGATATTTTGTTGCACGATTATTTGACAATAAGTCATGATGTGAGTTATTGAGTTTACTTGGGCGTTAATTCCCTGTAATCTAGTTAGGTAACGTATCGCGTCATTGTGTCAATTAGACACTTTTTCCACAGGATTGGTATTCATAGCTAGCACATCGATTTAAGTCCCAGATATTCAGTGATGCTCGTTTAGATGTCGACTGCATAATATTCATCAGCTTATTTGTAAATTCTCTACTTCTTGTGGTGGTTATTCAACCTTACAATAAGTTTATTGTTTTCTGATACTTTTATGTTAAGTCCAGAGCTTGATGTCGAGTTACTGATGAGAAAATTTTATTGCCTTTAAAGATATTTTTAATACTATCGAGAACTTCCATTGTATCACGTTGAACTATCATACTGAGCAGGGCCTACGGATATTTGTTATAGGTTTTATGAAAGTCTCTGTGAGGACTGCAGAGAAACTTAGCTAGGGGAAGTAAGGTAGATAGGTATCTGAGGGTGTTTTTGAGGCTCCTTAATGTTGATCTTATATTTGTGTTCAGCTTTATAAATCTTAATCTTTGGTAAGATAAGAGGCAATTTATATTTGTTCAAGTTTAACGAATGTTTATATATTGGTCTGTGTTTGAGATAGGAGTCAATAGGTCCAGGAGTTAACTATCAAGGATGAATATTGACCAGGAGGATAGTAATTGGGTAGAGCCTAGTTTTATAGGCTAGATAGACCGACTAATGAAACTCAAAGTGTAGATTTTCCCTTACTGTGAGGTTTATAGTAAGTATTGATTTGCATGGAAGAATATACTTAAGTGGGTATTATTGAAAATTAGAAAAGAATTACATATATAATTATAGTGAATAACTGGTATTCAGAAATCAAGTGTAAACATTATCATATAATTAGTAGATATGTAGTGATGTCTAGAGTGCGTGTGTTTTACCTGAGAAATTCTTACCGAAGCCCGCTAGGGAGTAATATATTTTTTTATAAGGTGGTATAACCAAGACATATAAAAGATAGTTTTGTGTGAAGAGGGATATGGTGAAGAGAGACGGAGAGGAGGGGAGAGGGAGGGAGAGAAGAGGAAAGGAGATCACTATAGAAACATAATGATAGGAGATGAGAGGTGAGGGAAGAGGAGAGGGGGGGAGGAGGAAGAGGAGAGGAGGAGGAAAGAGAGGAGAGCCAGGAGAGGAGGAGGGTAGAGAGGGGGAGAGGAGGGAGAGGAGAGGAGAGAGGAGAGGAGAGGAGGAGGGAGGAAGGAGAGGAGAAGGAAGTGCGGGAGAGGAAGGGAGAGTAGGAAGAAAAGAGAAAAGAGAAGTGAAGAATGAGACAACAAAAAAGAGCCAATAACAAAAAGAATATTGAGAGAGTGATGAGGAGAGAGAGAGAGAGACACAGAGAAGAGAGAGAGAGAGAGAGGGAGAGGAAGGGAGAGAGGAAAGGAGAGAGAGGAGAGAGAGGAGAGAAGGAGAGAGAGAGAGGAGAGAGAGAGGAGGTGAGAGGGGAGAGAGAAGAGAGGAAGAGAGAGGAGAGGAGAGAGAGAGGAGATGAGAGAGGAGAGAGGAGAGAGGAGAGAGAGAGGAGAGGAAAG
>JABUQX010138869.1:0-19663 GCA_015478945.1 Trachelipus rathkii
TTTATCTTATATATATATATATATATATATATATATATATATATATATATATATATATATATATATATATATATATATATATATATATATATATATATATATATATATATATATATATATATATATATATATATATATATATATAATATATATATAATTATTAGTAAAAAATATTATTATTATACTCACATTTTAAATAAAGAATGACCATAAGCACAACAGAGTATGAAGATATTATTATGTCCTTAAGAGATATTTATATGATGATGTTGAGTCCATAATTGAACAGAACCAGGGTGCGCACTCAATCCACTAAAATAAAGAAAATATGGTCTCAAAAATATGGTACTAAGGAAAACTAAGAAAACCTACGATTAGTGATGGGACGATTAATTGTCATCGGCATTTTTTCTCAATCGTCATCGTCAATTTTTGCCGATAAATTGACCAAATATAAATATTAAGAATTTTGGACAATATTAAAACTCAATAATAATAATAATAATAATAATAATAATAATAATAATAATAATAATAATAATAATAATAATAATAATAATAATAATAAAATAATAATAATAATAATAATAATAATAATAATAAATAAAAATAAAAATATATATATATATATATATATATATATATATATATATATATATATATATATATATATATATATATTTATATATATATATAATATATATATATATATATATATATATATATATATATATATATATCTATATCTACACCTTTTGCTTGTGGTATGTATGACATTTCAGTGTCTAATGGTTCGCCTTTGTTCTGCGTTCATATCCACACTCATCCTTCAGACAACATCTTAGAGACACCACCTTCCACATATCTTATACACATACTTATATCCACACCTCTACTCCAGACAACATCTTACAGACATCCCTATCCCTTATATCCCTATGCGTGGGGAGAAAAAATTGCCCACATCTTATGTCCTGCGTGTCGTAAGGCGACTAAGGGACGGTGGCAGTTAGGTTGGTTGCCCACTACCACTTATCTTTTGCCAGGAATGCTAATGCATGCCTCGGAGAAGGTCGTGATCGCCGTAAGCGGCCTTCTATCTTTTGGCGAAAATGTATGAATCGTTATGGGTTCATGGAATGTCAGAGGAATAAATGTTGAGGAGAAGAGGAGAGAGGTGATGGATGTATTTAGAAAGGTCAAATTTGATTTGCTCGCTGTGACTGAAACAAAGATGAAAGGAATGAGTGGTGTTGTGTGAAATGTGTTTGTGTTGGTGTGGAAAGGAATGAAAGGTTGCAATTCTGATGGTGACGTGGTAGAAACTATGGTAGGGTTTTCTGGGTATGAATACTAGAATTCTAAAAGATTCCTGTGGTTAGAATATGGTAGATTTTTTTGTGGTTCTGACATATGGTCCATCTAGGGAGTAATGTTGAAAGTGCAATTTTCTGGGATAATATATGAATGAAGTTTTGGATGGGGTGAGTAGGAGATTCAGTTCATTTGCCACATATCTGCCCACCCAAGGATTTTTTACAGTTGTCACCACCACCACTCACGGGCAAGAGCCCATTCAGAAGGTGTAGTACGCTCAAAGTTCACCCTCTGGCGAAAATTACGCATGAGCACAGACGCAGGATTTAAAGTGAGGGAGATTATTAAATTCAGCAGGAAGTACAGAAGATGGAAGAGAATCCACAGAACATTGGTGGTGGGAAAGAAGGAAGCACCACAGCGAACTAGCCTGGAGTTCAATGTCAACACAAAACTCGTGCGCAGAAACAGCACCTCTTGTGCTACGAGGACGTCGTAAAGGTGATGGTACCCGAGTGGTAAGTTCCCTCGAGCACCTGCCGCTGCGGTACCTATAGGATAGAGATAAAACACCAACATCGCGCCGCAAAGATGGAAAGTGAACTGGAAAGTACAGAATAGTTTATAAGCCTTTTACCCATTGACTCGACCCTGTCCAAAGCCGGGTGAAACCAGAGCCCCCCACCAGATATGAGAGCCGTACTCCATACATGGGCGGATTAGACCCTTGTATAGCTGGATCAACTGATTAGAGGAAAAAAAGTCTTGCAGTCTAAACAAAACTTCCAGTTTCTTTGAGGTCGTCCTACCAAACGTTGTGATGTGAGGTTTCAAGACATTTTTTGTTATGTTAAGAGCCAGGATGTTTTATATTGTCCAACAGGAGAGACGAAAGAACCGTCGAAAGAGATAGGAGAAAGTTAGGTGTTTAGAAGAAGATTTGGCAAAAGTTGGGTTAAAGTAAATTTCACAAAGGTTGAACATGACCATCCAAATTCTATCCAGATCATGAGAATAGTCGGAAATATTAAGACGAGAAACAATTCTAGAAGTAAAGGAATTGATATGAGTTGAAGAATAAAGGGTCGAGTCATCGGCATATGAGTGGATAGAGTTGAGGTGCAGGTGAGAAGATCATTAATGAAAAGTAGGAGATAAGACAGAACCCTGAGGAACATCACTATTGACAGAAAAAGAAGTCGCCCCATCAACAACAGATGACATTGAGCGATTTGAAGGAAAGCTAGACATAAATAAGCAAAGAGAAGGAGAAAACCCAAAGGAGGGCAGCTTGGAGAGCAGTGACGCGTGCCATACTCAGTCAAATGCTTTGTATATGTCAAGCGCCACCACGCAAGTCTCCCGTAGTTCCTAAGAGCGAAAAACCATAAATCGGTTAGATAGGAAAGTATATCGCCAGTAGACCTCGAGCACCGAAAGCCGTACTGGCGATCGGAATGAATTTCCAGATGATCTAAGAAGTGAGAGTTTAGAAGGGTTTCAAAGATCTTAGATAGAATACAAGTGAGAGCTACAGGGCGATAGTTAGAATTATCAGAGCGGTTTCCTTTTTTCGGAATAGGTTGGACATGTGCGAGCTTCCAATACTGAGGGAAAGTGCTAGTATTGAAACATAGAGAGTATAGTTGAACGAGGGGCGGGGGGAACACAGCACCTTCCACTCAAAACTCGGGAGAATGCCACATCCAGGCCCACTCTCCTTTAACGTTCATAGATTTCAGGGGCCCATGCACCTGATCAAATGTAATCACAGGCAAAGGCATAGGACACCTGAGAGGAGAAGGAGTAGGAAGAGGAATGCCAGAATCATCCAGGGTTGAGTTATAGGAAAATAGGAGGCCGAAGAGATTGGCCTTTTCAGTTGAAGAATTAATTAGCAACAAAGTCATCAGATCGAATAAGAGGAGGAAAGGCAGATTTACAGAAGTTGCTAGAGATGTTTTTGTTAGGCCAAAAGATTTCTCAGTAGGAGAACCAAGAATTAACACACTTTCGTTTGATGAAGAAAGCCCACTTTACTCTTGCGTCCAGAAGGTATCCCTGTAACGATTTTCTAGCTGAATGAAAATTAGCGAGAGTGATAAGAGAACGAAAATTTTTCCACCCGATACGCACTGTCTCTAGCCTGAATGGCCAGAGAACAAGCACGATCGAACCATGGATTATGAGAGAAAGATTTAGTTGAAGAAGGAATGAACCTGCTCATCCCATCAGCGATTACAGCTCCCTCCTTATCTTTTAAATCTTTATATCCATCTTATTCCTTACTGGTGTAATTTATCATCATCTAGCAAACTTGTAAACCTTACATTTAAGTCCCTGGTCTAAATATTTTATACATATATGAGGAACAGCCACTTGACCTAAGAAATCGTTACAGACCACAAACATGTCTCCTCATTTCCATTAATAAATACTTTTCATTTTCATTGATTAAATGTGTATTATTATCATTATTATTATTATTGTGTATGTGTGTGTATTATTATAAAAAGCTTCTTTTTAACGTGCTTTATGCCCTTTTCAGAGGGTAACACGGGGACTACAAGAAATCGAAATTTGTTGAGGCCGGTATCCCAAACCCAGCACCATCAGCAACGTATTCGCAGTGAGGTTTAATTCTTGCCCCAGGAGATAAAACTAACTGCTACACGGAGGATTGAACCAGCGTCCTCTCGCATGAGAGTCGGCGAGTCAATCTCCTACGCCACGAGGCGTTGTTATTATTATTATTATTGAGACTTAAGGAATCAAAAATTTTGATCGTTTAAATAATTTCGGGGGGTTGAACCCCCTGACCCCCGTCTACAGTCTTGTATATATATATATATATATATATATATATATATATATATATGTATATATATATATATATATATATATATACTGTATATATATATATATATATATATATATATATATATATATATATATATATATATACTTGTATATATATATATATATATATATATATATATATATATATATATATATATATATATATATATATATATATATATATATATATATATATATATATATATATATATATATATATATATAAAGCACTTTTTATATATATATATATACTATAAAAAACGGGTTACTTGGATCACCAGGCAACTTGGAACACTTTTGACCAATGTACACATTTTGTTGATAACTCCTAAACTATTTGGAGTAGAAAGGTGGTTTTAGGCTCATTTTGTTCGTAAAATGATGCTCTTTTAGATGGTATATGAATGTAAAACACAAACCTTTACTATCCTGTTTTACATGCAAATGTGTAGTTTTTCATTTTTTCTATTTTTCACACCCCTGAAAAATATTACCCCGTTTTTGCGGTCAGGAATATCTGACCCCCCCATTTTACATGTGGGATAAGGGTCATACCAGGTATTTTCTATAATTGAAAAAAAAAAATTTTAACGGTTTTAATTTTTTGAAAGTTTTTTTTAACCATGGGGCAATTTGGAACACATTCAGTGGGTAACTTGGAACACACCCATTGATTTTAAAATGCATTTTTCTACTAATTATTTTTCTTTTTGAGACTATTTAATAGATTTAAACAAACTTATCATTAAATTAAAAATAGGAAATGCCCGTAGAAGGATGAAATTTGGAGATTGCATAGAGGAGGAAGAAGTAAGGAGGAGTCGGATTTGGAGCCGGCACCGGTGCTGTGTCGAGTTAGTAAATATTTGTATAATACAATATTGGTGTCCTTATATATGTTATCCAGCCCATAGAACTCGAATATGAGGATTTTATTTTCGTAAAGGGTGTCTGTGGACCCCCCCGGAGGGGGTCCTCCGAAGAAAACACATAGTGCATAGAATATGAAGTTAGAGAGCTTGTATTCTCCACAAATTTGGTATACCCCTTTCCTATGGCGTAACCTTTTCGTAAACGGGGGTGCCAGCCCCTAAAAATAGAAATGCCTGTGAAGGGATGAAATTTGGAAGTACATAGAAGGAGAAAGGAGGCTGAGTCAGAGGAGACGGAATTGGCAACAGCAATAAAATATTAATTTAATTTAATTTAATTTAAAATTAGATAACTCTAGAAATTAGTTTTAAGATAAATTTAAGTACTTACTGTCAAGAATTTAGCTTGAAATGGCCTCCCTGGATGATTTGGAACACCCGTTCCAAGTTACCCATCATCAAGTTTCTACACCTTACCACACTTACGAGCCTCCTATGAAGATAAAAACAGCAGAATGGGCAAATAAATAGCAGGTAAATATAGACCAATGATTAAGGCGTATTTTCATTTATTTACTAACCATTTTATATAACTGCATCATAAAATATTTTAATCTACACAAAAAAAATGGATTCCAAGTTACCCCGTGTTTTCGGTATATATATATATACTTCTATAAATTAACAAATACCACTTACTGATATGTATATATATATATATATATATATATATATATATATATATGTATATATATATATCTATATATATATATATATATATATATATATATATATATTTATATATATATGTTAAAATGAAGTTATCTACCTTTATCAAGCTTTTAAATCATCGTCCCATTACTTTACGAATATATATATATATATATATATATATATATATATATATATATATATATATATATAAATATATATATATATATATATATATAAATATATATATATATATATATATATATATATATATATATATATATATATATATATATATATATATATATATATATATATATATATATATATATATATATATATATATATATATATATATATATATATATATATATATATATATATATATATACTATATACAAAGATATATATATATATATATATATATATATATATATATATATATATATATATATATATATATATATATATATATATATATATATATATATATATATATATATATATATATACAACAACTCGCGGGTAGGTCTTTCGTCCTGTTTTATCTTCCTGGGAGCAAGAATTAAAACTCGGCTGCGAACACGTTGGTGAAACTTGGTTTAGGATAGTCGAAAAAGCTTAAAAGAGTTCGATTTCCTATAGTCACCCCCCCCATTCGTGTTACCACTGAGAAGGGGATAAAAACACGTTAAAGGTTAAAGAGTTTTATATATACCACATTTAGTTTATATATATATATATATATATATATATACCCTTTATATATATATATATATATATATATATATATATATATATACTCTCTATCCCTATATATATATATATATATATATATATTATTCTTCATCCCTCCTTGTTCTCCCAAGATGGGGGTAAGGTGTGTACATGCATGGGAAAAGAAAAGCAGTAGAAGAATATGACAAAAGTCGAAAAGCCCAACCCTTACCACTTCTCTTGGCCTTGGCTAATTAATAGAGCTCATCACAGTCAGAAAATCCATCCTAGAGCTTCACAGGACCGGACTCTCACTATGGTAAATCGTCAGTGTAGGGGGTTTAAATTTCCTTGGCCAAGATGGGCCGCAACCATACCCCCTCACAAAACCCTGCCATTCTCTCCTATTATGCCCCTTTATTCTCGCCCCCCTGCCAAACTCATTTCTCTCCTTCAGACATTTGTTTTACCCCACGACCAAAATCCACTTTTTTAGCTTCCTATTGCAGGTTGGTTCCAAGCACTCGCTACTATACATCAGCAACAACCGACAATCATTCATCCTTTCCACATGACCAAATCATCTCAACATACTTTCATTTATTCTCTCGTTTACTCCTTTCTTGACACCACACAACTCTCTAATAAGCTCATTCCGCATTTTATCAATTCTTCTCACACATAGCACACCCTAAGATTGTCCATCTAGACACGTTGTTTAGATCTATACTTCTTATTCCAGACCATATTCTCACTACTATGTTAATACAGGTAACAACATGCCCTCATGTAAGGCTCTGGCGCACTCAAGGTTGGTCCCTTTACATTCTAACGATTTAATTTACCAGCCACCTTCCTGCCATTCACAACTTTCCTACTACACTCTGCATCATCCGTTCCCTTCTCATCCAACATATACCCTAAATATTTAAACTCAGACACTTGTTCCAGCTGCTCACCATCTAACATAACTTCACACTGAGGACTGTCCTCACTCACAACCATAACCTTACTCTTATCTGCGTTTACTTTCAAACCCTTCCTTTTACACCCCTACCAAATCTCTCTACTAATCTCTCAAACTCTCTTCCAGTTATACAAAACCAAATGCATCCATATAATGGGTAGGGCACCTCCCACTTATCTCATTCTCCATCATTCTAACACATTTCCACCCCCACCTCCAATTCTTTCATAACCTCATCCTTATACAAATTGAATAATAGGAGACATAAACACAACCCTGCCTCACTCCCCTATTAATACTAAACCAATGCACTTTTCATCATTTATTCTTACACGCTTCACTATCGTCATACCTACTTTTGATTCCATACAGAAATCTACCACCAACACCATATATCACTAACACCTACCATATATATATATATATATATATATATATATATATATATATATATATATATATATATATATATATATATATATATATATATATATATATATATATATATATATATATATCGAAGAGGATAAGAGTCTCGACTCCGACTGCGACTCCGACTCCGACTCAAGTCATTTTAGAAACAACCGACTCCCGACTCCCGACTCCAGAGTCCGATTTTAAAAACAACCGACTCCCGACTCTCGACTCCCGACTCCCGACTCCCGACTCCCGACTCCGACTCCCAATGGAGAAAATGGAACATTGAATTTTCCAAATTATGAACTTTTGTTTTTTGCATCGTTATATCACTAAATAAACATTGAAAAGAAAATTTTCACAATAGATTTTAATAATTTCTAATAATAATAATATATTTACACCTTTTTAACAAAATAGGCCTTTATATATATATTAGGGTAGATATGTATGCACCACGTAAACTTGTTGCCGAAAGAAAAATTTACAATATTAAAATATTTAAATTACAACATTTAAAAACAAAGAAAAAATATTAATCAATAATAATAATAATAATAATAATAATAATAATAAAAATAATAATAATAAAAATAATGAAAATAATAAAATAATAATAATAATAATAATAATAATAATAATAATAATAATAATAATAATAAATAATAATAATAATAATAATAATAATATTAATAATAATAATAATAATAATAATAATAGTAATAATAATAATAATAATAATAATATTATTATTATTATTATTATTATTATTATTATTATTAATAATATATATATATCATCACCATCATCATCGTAATATAATAATAATAATAATAATAATAATAATAATGTAAATAATAATAATAATAATAATAATAATATTAATAATGTGTAATAATAATAATAATTATGTTAATAACAATATTATTAATATTATTATTAATATCATTATTATTATTAATATTATATTATTATTATTATTATATTATTAATATTATAATGTTACATACATGATGCTTTCGGGAGGCTGATATATATATATATATATATATATATATATATATATATATATATATATATATATATATATATATATATATATATATATATACTATATATATATATATATATATATATATAGGTGGAAACTAAAGAAGTTACCATGTGATATCTCTTAAACTGAATGATTTACCGAAAACTGATCTTATATGGAATCAGCGTATGAAATCTGTATGGAAAATGAAAAAAAATTTATTTTTTTTAATTTTTATATCTCCAAAACTATAGATTTACAAGAAAACTAATAACATATTTAGAATCAGCGTGAAATATGTATGAAAAAAGATTTTATTTTTAACTAAAGAATACCCCAGGGTAAACCGCAAAGATTAAAAAGTCGGGGTCTCTCGGCCTCCTGGGGAACGACCAGGGGTCAGGACTATTTCCCCTCCGGGGAGGTCTCTGGAACCGCTCTTTGGTATTTTTGGGTGTGCGCGGGGGGTTCCTCCGCCCCCTCCCTACGATTTATGGAAAGCGTCCCCCTCTGTCCCACCAAGGTACAAACAGAGGCTAAAAAATTTTATACACACAGTTCATATATTTATTAGTTTTCTTACCTATGAGTTTTGGAGATATAAAAAAATAAAAAAATTAATTTTTTTCATTTCCATACAAATTTCATCGCTGAATTCTACCTGTTATCAGATTTCTTATACTTTTTCCTTCCTTTGTGGTAACCTTAGCCATATATATATATATATATATATATACTCTATATATATATATATATATATATATATATTTATATATATTTAAACTCTCTCACCACCTGCCACTCTCTCTCATATACTCTACTCATACTCTTGCTACTCTCTCTCTCTCTCTAACGCAACAAGTTTAAAACCACAAATATCTCAATCCATATCTCAAAAACTACAACACAGCTACAGGAAAGGAATACATTGCTGGAATGCTGGTCCAATTTTAGAACATAAAAAAAAAAAATACAAAAAAACAAAAAAAAAAAAACAAAAAAACAAATATATATATATATATATATACTTTATATATATATATATATATATATATATATATATATATATATATATATATATATATATATATATATATATATATATATATATATATATATATATATATATATATATATATATACTTCCAAAAACTTCACAATAGCTACAGGGAAAAGGATTACATTTTTGGAATCCTGGTAAAATTGTAGTTAGGAAAATGTAAAAAAAAAAAAAAAAAAAATTATTGTTAATAATTATAGTAATATGATTAAAAGCCTATTTAGAGACCTTTTATTGGTTACTCGTTAAAATAAATAGACTTTCTATTAAATTTTGCTTTTTTTAACTAAAAGAATACCAAAAGGGTATACCGCACCGATGACAGGAGTCGGGGTCAGCAAAATTTAATTGAAAGTCTATTTATTTTAACAGGTTAATAAGGTATTTAAATAGGCTATCTTTCGTCTTTCTTCGAGATATAATTTCCTATTTTTTTTTTTTTTACCTTTTCATAACTACAAATTGTAGCAGGATTACGAAAATCTATTCCTCTTAAACAAAAATATAATTTTTTTTATTTTTTTGAATTTGTTTAAGTTTTTACAGTTTCCGCACTAAGATTCGACCAATATTCAATAATAATCAACAACTGTTGTAATTTGGAATATGAACCCATTAACATCTTCTAGAGGCTGATATTTATATATCTTTATTTAATAGATATATATATAATATATATATATATATATTTATGTTTTATATATATATATATATATATATATATATATATATATATATATATATATATATATATATATATATATATATATATATATATATATATATATATACAATGAAAAAAGGAGAAAAATAATGGTAAAAATTAGGTTTTTTTTTTTGTCAAGTCATGAAAAATCAAAATTTCAAGTTACACCCATACTTAAATGTTTTTTCTCAAATTTGAACCTTCTTAAATGCTATAAAATAAAGAAAATATTAAAAATGTGAAAATAAATATTTTTAGTAATTTTTTGAAAAATGCTAGTGTGAAAATTTTTTTTTGGGGTAAAACTGGTAGGTGCGTCGGTTTAAAATGTAATTTAATTTTTATTTCTCTATGTACGTTTGTGACTTACTAATTTAATTAATAAAAATATGTAATACAAGTATTAAACATGTTAAAAAATAAATTTGGGTAAAAAAAAACATGTAAAACTTAAACTTCACTAGCATTACTGAGCATCATATTTTTTGGTAAAACTTTACATTACTGTACGCCGATTTCTCGAGAACTACGATACTTACAAGAAAACCAATTACATATTTAGAATCATAAAGCTTATTTGTGGAGTTTTTGTAAAAAATAAAAAAATTATATATATATATATATATATATATATATATATATATATATATATATATATATATATATATATATATATATATATATATATATATATATATATATATAAATAAATAAAAAAAATTATTATTATTATTTTTAACAACATTCCAGTAATAAGCTTTATACGCTGATTCCAAATATGTAATTGGTTTTCTTGTAAGTATCGTAGTTCTCGAGATATTGGCGTACTATAATGTAAAGTTTGGCCTATTTTTTTACGTACATAATTATCAAAATATAATATATAACACACAGTAATATAATACATACCTAGGTATTTATACTTATATTTATATAATAAAGGGAAAATATTATTAAAAACTAAAAAAAAAAATTATTTATACATGAAAATATAGTTACCAGTTTTACCCCGTTACCAGTTTTACCCCAACCAGTTTTACCCCAAAAGTGAAACCACTTAATAACTTAAAAAATAATATCACTAAATACAATTACATACATGGAAACTCTTAATTTCACACCTTTTTATATGCTGTTAATGCGAAATGATGATCTCTTCAGTTTTAGAGATTGTGCAGACCTTAACTTTTTTTTGCAATTTTTCAAAAAAAAAAATTTTTAAATGGGGGAAATTTTTTTGAACTATAGTTGTAATTTATTGGATTTAATTTTGAAATAATATTAAAATATAGTCTTTTATCTACCAAAAAAACCTTTCCCCAATTTCATAACGGTTGTCATTATGAAAATATAGCACATTTTCTAAACTTACCAGTTTTACCCACCGAAACCAGTTTTTCCCCATTTGACGATATATATATATATATATATATATATATATATATATATATATATATATATATATATATATATATATATATATATATATATATATATATATATATATATATATATATATATATATATATATATATATATATATATATATATATATATATATATATATATGGACAAAGTTACTTAACGCCCACACGGAACGGGAGGACAGATAAAAAAGAATTTTTACAGGTAGCATCATGATACATAAATAGATGTTCTAGGGTCGAAATGATTTTTTTTTTTTAATATTCTAGGGGGTTAGGTAAGGATAGGTTAGGTTAGGTCAGGTCAGGAAAAAAATTTCATTTCGACCCTAAAACGTCTATTTATGTATCATAGCTACCTGTGAAAAAAAATTTTTGATCCGAGCTCCCGTTCTGTGTGGGCTTAAGTAACTTTTACCATATATATATATATATATATATATATATATATATATATATATATATATATATATATATATATATATATATATATATATATATATATATATATATATATATATAAAAGAGAGAGAGAGAGGGAGAGAGAGAGAGAGTGTGTGAGTTGTTGGAGTGCTACTGATATATATATATATATATATATATATATATATATATATATATATATATATATATATATATATATATATATATATATATATATATAAACTATATATATATATATAAATATATAACTATATCTATATACTACTATATATATATATATATCACATGTTATTTACTTACTGAGTCAAAATAATCAAAGATTAATTGCTCTGGAAAACTACAAACCCCTGACAAACGTAAAATAATTATTTGTTTATCAAACTGATTAATTATTTATATTTTTATCAAACTGATTAATTATTTATTAAATTATCTTACCACCACTTACTGGTTGTGGGTAGTTAAAAATAAACAACTTAAATTGGCTACAAACAAATGTCAAAATAAAAAAAATGTACGTCTTTTATAATAAAAATTCAATTAAGTTTTTCCAAATTTTTGTGTGAAAAGTTTATACAAAATTGTTTTGGGAGTCGAAAGGAGTCGTTTTTTTTTACTCGACTCCCGACTCCGACTCCCAACTTTTTGGGAAATCGACTCCCGACTCCGACTCCGACTCCTTACCCCTGAAAACGCTCGACTCCCGACTCCCGACTCCCGACTCCCGACTCCGACTCCCCATCCCTGATATATATATATATATATATATATATATATATATATATATATATATCAAATACATACTATATATATATGTATAGGAGGTATATATATATATATATATATATATATATATATATATATATATATATATATATATATATATATATATAAAAAAAAATAACGCTTTTGAAAAATTTAAAATAGTTAAAAATGTTGTGTGTTTGTTTTGTAGGTTTGGTATATGGTCCTATTCATGAGGTAGGTTTCTGCCAGGAGTTTGTAAGTATTTTTTGTTAAATGGGAACAGCTCCTTGCAGCAAGGGCCTCTAGGCTAAAATTCGGGTATCGATGTATTATGTCGTTTTGGTAAAATATTTTTCTTCTTTCAGGAGTATAAGTACTTGATAAATGAATTTGTAAATTGATCAGAATTTATAGAGCAAAAAATTTATGATAAGAGAGATAGCAGATTTGGCAGTTTATACGATCATAAGGAAGTCTTCTAAAGGATAATCAGATACTAGGGGGCCTATTCACAATCAGATTAGGGGAATCAACCTTAATACTAATAATAATAGGGGTCCTGTTTCCCTGTGCGTGTGGGGATCGAGAATAACTATTATAAGAGTTATTGGGGTTGACTGGTCGACATCTGGGAATAGCCAGGTAATAATTTAAGAGTAGATTAATCAATTTTCATTTATCAATCATAATGGAAACTAGGAAGGGGGAAAAATGCCCTAAATTTGTTATATATATATATATATATAATAATATATATATATATATATTATAATATATATTATATATATATATATATATATATATATTATATTAGTGATGGAACCGGATGTCAAAATTTGACTGTTTGCGGATGCGGATCTTAAAAAGGATGAGGATGCGGATCGGATGCTAACAGTACGATAGGATGCGGATAGCGATGCGGAATGTTTACTCATGAAGTTTGAATTAAAATTAATATATAACTAATATATATATATAATATTATATAATATATTAAATATAATATATATATATATATATATATATATATATATTATATATATATTATATTAATTATATATTATATATATAAATACTCTATAGTTGTCTACCACCCTTAAGGGCAGAGCTATTCTAGGAGGGGGTGTTTGCCTACTCAAATATTCATCAACTAACACAAACTACGCAGATGAGAACAGACGCAGGCTTTAAAGTGAAGAGAGATTAATTCAAGAGGAACAAGAAATGGAAGAGAATCTCTTCTGAACCCACGATGTGGCAGGAAAGAAGGAAGCACTGCAGCGAACAACTGGAGTTCCATATAACACAAGACTCATACGCCAACACATGCAACCCCTTGTGCTACGAGGGCCTCGTAAAGGTTGGTGGTACGGCGAGCGCGAGTGATAAGCTCCACATTCGAGCCAACCTGCCGCTGTGGTACCATAGAAAAGAGATAAGCACCAACATCGGCCGTAAAGATAGAGGTCAAGTGAACTGGAAAGTGCAGGAACAGTTTATAAGCCTTTTGGCCTTTGCCTCGACCCTATCCAATAGCCGGGTGAAACCAGAGCCCCCCCAGATATGAGAGCAGTACTCCATACAAGGGCGGATGAGGCCCTTGTATAGCTGGAGCAACTGAGAAGAGGATAAAAGTCTCGCAGCCTAAAAAGAACTCCCAGTTTCTTGGAGGCCGCCTAAGCAACCGTTGTGAAGTGAGGTTTCCAAGACATTTTTTGTTTATGTTAGGCCAAGGATGTTTATATTGTCAACTAGGAGAGACGAGAGAACCGTTGAAGGATAGGAAGTTAGAAAGTGTCTTTAGACCAGGGAGAAATTTGTAAGAACTTTTGGATTTTAAAAGTGAAAAATTGAAGGTTGAGACGACCCACCCGGAAATTCTATCCCAGATCAGCGAGAATAGAATCGGAAAGATTAGGACGAGAGGCAATTCTAGAAGTAAAAGAGGGAGCAGAATTGAAATGAGTTGAAGAATGAAGGGTCGAGTCATCGGCATATGAGTGAATAGAGTTAGATGTGCAGGTGAGAAGATCATTAATGAAAAGCAGGAATAAAGTAGGAGATATTACAGAACCTGAGGAACACCACTTTTGTGACAGAAAAAACGAAGTGTCCCATCAACAACAAAAGCCGATATGTATGATTGAAAAAAACTAGAACATAAGTTAAGCAAGGGAGAAGGAGAAACCCAAAGGAGGGGAGCTTGGAGAGCAGTAGACGCTTGTCATACCCATCAATGCCTTGGATTTCAAAGCGCCACCCACGCAAGTTCTCCGTACGTTCTGAGGGCGAAAAACCATAATCATGTTAGTAGAAAAGTATATCGCCAGTAGACCTCAAGCTCCGAAAGCCGTACTGGCGATCGGAAAATGAAGTGATGAGACTTCCAGAATGATCTAAGAAATGAAGTTGAGAAGGGTTTCATAAGATCTTAGATCAGAATAACAAGTGAAGAGCTAATATGGCGATAGTTAGAAGGATCAGAGCGGCTTCCTTTTTTTCCGAACTGGTTGGACATGTTCGTGCTTTCAACACTGAGGGAAAGTATTAGTATTCAGACATAGAGAATATAGTTGAACGAGGGGCGGGTCAGCACGAAAGCAACACTCCCATCAAAACTCGAGAGGAATGGCCATCCAGGCCACACCGCCTTACTAACGTTCACAGATTTCAGGAGCCCATGCACCCTATCAAATGTAATCACAGGCAATGGCATAGGACACCTGAGAGAAGAAGAAGAAGGAGTAGGAGGAGGGGGAGAAGGAGGAGGAGGTAGTGCCAAGTAATCGTCTAGGGTTGAGTTCAGTAGGAAATAGGAGGCGAAAGAGATTTTCCGTTTCATGTTTGAAAAATTAGCACAGACCACATATCGAATAGAGGAGAAAAAGACAGATTTAACAGAAGTTGGTTAAGAAACTGTTTTTGGCAGAAGGCCAGAAAAGATTTATCAGTAGGAGAATCAAGGAAGTTAGCGCACTTCCATTTGATGAAAGGCCGCTTTGCTCGACGAAGAGTATCCTGCAACGATTTCTAGCTGAATGAAAATTAGCAAGAGTGATAGAAAAACGAGAATTTTTCCACCCCCGATACGCACTGTCTCTACCTGAATGACCAGAGAGCAAAGCACGGTCGAACCATGGATTATGAAGGGAGTGAAAGATTTAGTCGAAGAAGAATGAACCTGCTCATACATCAACGATTACAGCTCCCACCTTATCCGCGCAGAAGCCGAAGCGTCCCCAGAGTCAAAGCAGCTCATTCAATTAATAGCTTATCGTTAGAAGCGACGCAGGCCCCACAAATCGCCCGATCAAAGTGCAGAAAAAAACGTCGCTATAATATATATATTATATATATATATATATATCTATAATTATTATATATATATATATATTATATATATAATATATATATATATAATATATATATATTATATATTATATATATATCTAATTATAATAATATATATATATATATACTTTATATATATACCGAATCGACAATTCAAATTACAATTATTCCCATATAACTCCCATGATAAAGATGCCAAAAAATATTTATTTATATGCATTTAATCAAATGTAGAAAACATCCGCACATCCTCATTTTTCAAACGAGGATGCTGGATGCGGATGTGCCGTTAAGTGAGGATGCGGATGCGGATGTAAACTTAGGTGCGGATGTTCCGCAAATGCGGATGAGGATGGTCATGTCCATCACATATATATATATATATATATATATATATATATATATCATATATAATATAATTAATATATATATATATATATTAATATATATATAATATATATATATATATATATGGTCCGCCTCCCGAATAGCATCATGCATGTCTACACTGCAATAACAGCTACGGAAAATAAATAACATTTCATTAATCAGCGAGACATTTTTATCCATGAAATTAAAAAAAAAAAAAAAATAACGCTTTTGAAAAAATTTAAAATAGTTAAAAATGTTGAAAACTTGTATGATATTACCGTTTTCTGAGAATACGAAGAAGCTCGAGTAGTCCAATTCAGCACGCATATGTGCCAAAATATTGCAGGTTTTCTTTTTTTATTAAAGGATATTTTATGCGATTTCAAGAACGATGGCAAGAGTCGGGGTTTCTCAGCCTATCCCGGAGCGCAATCGGGGGACTTCGTCCCCCTCTTTCCCTCCGTCGGCTTGAACCCCCTAAAAAGGATATACAAAGAAAATAAAAATTTTCTCCAAAAGCGTAAAATAAAATACTTTTGTCAACTCTTGCTCGTCGTGAAGTAATGACGGGTCAAGGTCAAGTCACACTGTACGCTTGCCAAGATCTAAAGATTATTACTAATATTTAAGGTGTTATGAATAAATATTAGAATAAAATAATATTTCATAGAGTTTCATCCTTTAATAGTTGCTAAAATATGGAAAATGATTATTTTTTTTCTGTACTGTCTATTATATTTTTTTTAGTTACATGCATGATGCTTTCAGGAGGCTGGCTATATATATGATATATATATAATATATAATATATATAATTATATATATATATATAAATTATATATATATATATATATATATATAATATATATATATATATAGATATAATAATATATATATATATATATATTAACTCGTATATTATATATATATATATATATATATATAAGTATATATATATATATTATATATAAATATATAAATATATATAATATATATAAATATATATAATATATATATATATTATCGCAATTTGTCAGATAATTTCCGTATCTATCTGACCTACTGTATGTTAATATGGCGTTTTTCTTTGTCTTTGCATTTGTACTTACGAAATGTAAGAAATGCTCGAATTTGCCTTCGTTTTTGTTAACCTTAGCGCAAAATCGTAAGAAATGCTACCCACGTAACCGGAATTTCGTAATTCTATAAGGTTGCTAATTCCTGTGATTGCTGAATTTACCATGTTCTTACGAAAATGTGCAAAACAAAATGACGGCGTGGTAGGGCCTACAACGCCGTCATTTTTTTTTGAAACCGTGCATGAATATTTATTCAATAAAATCCGGACTTTAAATCCTAATTTATTCACAAATCGTAAACTCCATCACAATCGTTGATCAATTATTTGCAATTAAACCATATTTTTTTATTTATTTCTGTTTATCCCGAAATCGACGGGCTCCATCACAGCATCTATTCCCAATTGTTTGAAACAAGTAAACTCATAAGAATCGTGTTCGTTTTGGGCACGAAATCAGTGAATTAGTTCAGGCAATCAGGAGTGCCAAAAGAAATCCTATGGATGTTTAAGTGTAGCGGTTTTAAGTGTTTTTTATATATTCAGATTCCAATTTTTAAGTTCTTTAATCTTAAATAGCATTCCGAAGAATGGAGAATTTTGAAGAGATATACGGTGCTTATTGAGGTCATAGTGATCTCTAACAGCTAAATTCTCTGGTTGAGAGATGGGGAGATTAGTTCGACAAGAAATGTCCATGGTGTTTGAAGGCTCGCATCTTTAGTTATTGGGAAGTTTGACCTACATAGTCAACGTTACAGTCGACACATTCTTTTTTGGCAGCGATAAGTTCCGCAAGTTCATCGCAGATGCTTTCGTAATCGTAAAGACACTTGAACTTCGTTGTTGTTAATAAAATTTATAAGAAACTTGCATTGTGGAAAGTTTTTGCTTAAAATGTTTTAATCTTAAAGTGAAGATCATTGGAAATGGGTCCAATGTAGAAGCCGAGCATAAACAGGAATTTAGGAACATCATATGCTATAGTTTAAGGGCGATAGTGTTACCGAGAAACGAGTAAACAAGTCTAACATCTAAAAGGGTTAGAGGGAAAAAGCTAAGGCTAGTAAATTTTACTCGGAGAAGGTGATTTCTCAAATGGAAAAATTCCAAATCAGTAAACAAATAACAAAGGCTTGTGTATGCGGAATCTTAGACCGCTAATTTTATGATTAAAGGAGCATAGAAATAAAGAAATTATTCCCAAGTAATGTATTAGTGGGATTGCGATAAATAAATTAACAAGTCCACAAATACTTTACTTGGGAATAATTTCTTTAGTTATATCTCCTTTAATCGTAATTGTAATAATACGAAGCGTTTACGATAGAATAAATTTTAGTATTTCCTTTGCTTTAATTTAGACCCGTTTTCATTTTTTGTCATTTGTGCTTACGGTCGATAAGAAATGCTTCACCCAGTTTTAGCACGAATTTCCTGTTTAACCGACCGCGATTTCATCTAGGGCTTACTTTGTTTAAACAATTGGAATCAGCTATTGTGACTGGAGTAGCGTGGTTTTGATAAAGCAGAAAATAAAAAAATAACAAATGTTAAATATACATAATGATCAACAGGGTAGTCAGGG
>JABUQX010138870.1:0-56766 GCA_015478945.1 Trachelipus rathkii
TCCTGGTCTGTTTCCCTTTCACCTTTGATTTTGCCATTCTCATGGCAGTATTTTTCTGCCTTCTTTATTTATTTGTTCCCGACTTTCAAGCCCTGCTTACTCCTGCTTTGTTTACGCCCGCTCCATTTGTTTTTTCGCTTTTTCGGTCGCCACTAGCCGCCCGCCGTCCTTCGTTCAGACGTAGTCTGGGCCTTCCCCCCGACTCCCCCGCCCGCTGGCTGCCCCCCGGCCAAGTTTCGCAGAGGCTCTCATTCTTTGCCCACGTTTATGTATTGCAACGCCTTATTCGCTCTTCCGTCCCCACGCGTGGTCCGTGCACGTGCAGCACATTTCTCTCCCATCTGTCGCTCCCGTTATTCTCTTCTTTTTTTATCTTTCAGACCATTTGTTTTTTTTTTCACCCCTATAGCCTTATCTTTGGTTTTTTTTCTTTTTCGCCTTTTTCTTTGCTTTAATTTTTCTCATTACTCCATCCTCGACAGAGCTTCAAGCTGGTGGCCCGAAATGCGCGAGGATGCCGATTTTCTACTATCCCATAAGGTCTTATGGCGACTTTCGCTCATACATGGCGTAGGCAATTTTGCATTTTTCGGAACTTTCGTGGCGATAGTTCTTATGTGGTTCCTTCCAGGAGACGCTGGAATTTGGCCCAATGGCATTGTCGGGCTCTCCTGTCCCCCCCCTTATTTCTCTGATTATTTTCTCAACTATTTGCTCGTCTTGAACTTTTACAGCTCTTTCCTTCATTTTCTTGGAATACGTCTTTGCGGGTATTTTGCCCCGCGAGTCTTTTGTAGGGCTTCGTCTGTTCTCACCCTGTTTGCCTTTTTTTATCTTTTCGCCATTGACCCGGCCCGCGGCTGAACCCTAACCGCCACCCTCCAGCCAGCGGGCCACCGCCGCCATATCTCGCGGTTTCCTCATCCTCACAGGCGATGTTTCTATTCCCCTCCCCTCCCATGTGTGGACCGCCCCCCCTGCCTTGCTTTTCTTTCTGGTCTGTTTACTTCCTTTTGCTTTGCCTTTCTCTGCGTCTCTTTTGCATTCTTTTTTCTATTGTTTACGCCGCCAATCCAAATCTCCTGCTTGTTTTCCGGTCCCATATTTAATTTTTCCCTTTTTAAGCGCCATCCCCGCCGACCTCTTCGTTCGCACATAGCGTCTTGTGCACTTCCCCCCAGCCTCGTCAGGCGCTTGGCTGCACCAAGGCAGTTTCCGCCGCGGCCTCCGTCTTTGCACAAGTTATTGTCTTGACCCCGCAGTGCTTCTCTTCCGCCCAGTGGTCAGTGCATGCCGCTCTCCTTCCCTTGTCGGCTCAGTTGTTCATCTTATTTTTTTCTTCTTCTAAACCCTTCGTTGTTTTTTTTTTGTTGAATTTGTTCATTAGTTTTATTTTTTTTCCTTTTTCGCCTTGTTTTTCTTTTTTCGTTCTCCTTCCGCCCTCCGCTCGTTCTTTTGCTCGCAGTCTTCTTGCAGGACTTTATTCCCCCTTTTTTCTTACGATCCGCCGTAGTGTTTTTTTTTTTTCCCTCGGCCTTCCTCGTCTTTTTCGCTTTTTCGCTTCCTTGCTTTCTTCGTGTTCACCTCCCCGCGCTGGTCTTATTGCCTACGCAGTCATTTTGTAGGGCTTCTCTGCCCCCCATTTTTTTTCCTCTCCTCTTTTTCCATTCCCTTGGAGCCCTTTCTTTTTTCTTTTTTTCCACGGCCTTGCATACGCACGCGATCACTCAGCCCCTCCACGCTCGCGAGCCCGCCGCTCCCCCTCTTTCCGCGGTTTCCCTCATCTCCTCCTCAGGCCGAAGGTTTTCTCTTCCTGCCATCGACGTGTTGCGCTGCCCCGCTGTCTGCACTTTCCTTATTGTCCATATTCCATCATTTTTGCTTTCATTTTTAAAGCGTCTTATTTCTGCAATTCCTTTCCTTTTTATTTGATTACTGCCCTCTCTTATCCACTCTTTTTTCGGCCGCTCCTTTTTTTTTACTTTTTCGCCGCCCTCAGCTCAGCAAGCCGTCTTTTCCGCGCGTGCGTATTGGCATTTTTAACCCCAGCTCCCCCGTCCCGGCCTTCGGTTGCCCCCCGGCGTCCGTTTCCGAGAGTGTGCCTCCTTTCTATTTGCACCCGTTTCTTATATGCCCGGCTGACTGTCAGTCTTCCGCTGTCCCCCTCTTGCGTAGACCTGGCATTGGTTGACATTTCTCTGTTATATTCTGCTCTCGATATATATTGCTCTTATTCCTTTTTTCTTCTTAGTGCCCCACTTAGTTTGTTTAATTTCCCACCATGCATTTGTTCTATTTTTTATTTTTTCTTTTTCGCCTTCGGGAATTTGTCTTCTTTCTTATTATTCGTTCTTAAAATATATCATATCAGCTTGTTTATTTTTGCTCACACCGTACTTTTGTGCGGCAGCTTTGTCATTCCCACACCCCACCTAATTTGCATCTTTCTCCCGCATATTCGTTCGTGTGTTTTTTCTTTTTCACCTTAGAGTCACTAAATCTCTGCGAATTGTCTAATTTTTCTCGTGTCTATGCACACGTATTGCTTTAGATTTCATCGTCTGTGGTTTCTGTGTAGGTCCCGACCTCAAGCTACGTGCATGGTCTATTTGTTTATTTGTGCACTTCACTCACAGTTTCCTTCTACTGTATCCTCTTACATGGTATCGGGTACCAAAGCTATGTCCCCGCATGTAAATAATTGTGCCATCTTATGTTTGCTCTTCTTTCAGCTAAACTCTTATATCCGCTCTGCCGTGCGTCGACCACTCGGCTGTCCACAGTCTTGCCTGCTAGGGCGCGCGGCGCTGCGATCTCCTCGCCGCGCCATGGTCCTTTCGCGCTGGGGAGGCTAACCAGCTGCGACTTGATGCGGTGCGTGCAGTACTCCCCGGCCAATATTCGTCTGCTCCGCCCATGTGTCCATCGACGACGAGGAGTAGCGATTGCGACACCGATGAATACTTTCGTGCGCCTTCATTACGCGCTCTATCTGCTTTCTTTCCATACCTCCCCGCTGGACCTTTGCGGCCGAGCTGTCGTCATGCCTCGTGGTTGCTCTCACGCTGCTGTGCTCGCTACGCGCTCTGCTTTTAATGTCCCACGCTCGCCTTGTCCACAGGTTGTTCGTGCGTGTGTGCTCCTAGCGCGTGCGTACGCTCCGCGTCTCGCGGGTTCGAGTGTTATCTTTTGCTTGGCCTTTCCTCGACCTTTGTCCATTTTTTATTCTCACCCTCTCTATCTTTATTTCACCACCTTTTTGTGCCGTCTGTCGGTCCTACGCAGCCATGCCTTTCTTCGCCTCTCGCCAATCGCTTTTTTTCTACTGGTACTCTCGTTAGCTCCCTGCACGTCTCCCCTTTATCCACACAATCACACTCTCTCTATTTCTCCCCTCCCCTCGTACGTATTTGCTTCCTACGTTTTTTTGACTTTACGTTCTGCTGCACCGACATGAAATATTTTAGCCGAATCCGCATCGTTAATTTTTGTTGTAACTCACAATTACAGTCAATCGAATTTCTCCCATTGCCCAACCACCAACCATCAACCCTATTTTTAACCGAACGACCCCTACGTTTTCTAAAAAATAATATATCATGATAACTTTAGCTGTACTAAACTTCTACGCTGAACTATGGTGTCTGCTTTTCTCCTTTACCCATCTTTGTGGCGTGTTATCGTGATATTTCTCTTTCACAACTAACTAGGGCTAATTTGTTCGCTGTCCTTTGCGCCGCGATCTTCGCAGCCTTTTCCTTTGTTGTGCCATTCCTGAACTTCCTTTCGTGGCGTTTGGTGTGGGTACATGTGCAACAATATCTACTTCTTCAACTGCATGATTCTTCATTTCTTCTTTAAAATTGTTTCGTCTCCAATGTAAAAAGTATGTTAGCTGGCTGTTCATCATAATTCATTATCAGTGTAGTGGCGTGACAAATAAAATTAAAGGTACTTCATAAATATATTTCCTAGTAAAATTCAAATTTGCTAAATTGTGTAGAAAGTTGGAATGAATAGGAATTTTTATATTCGCGGCATTTTTTTTTCAATTTTCAAACTATGCGGTGATGTCGATTTGGGCAGTATACCTCTGCTCTGTTATTTAACTTTTAAAGTGCTTTCTATTAGCTTCGTTGTTTTCGTTATTTCAAAGCATTGTTTCTTTAGGTTTTCTATTTCGGGGGTTATTGAAATTGAATAAAAGATAAATAAATATTACTTTGCAAAATTCTTTTGAATTAAAAATTAAGTTTTATATTGAAAAAATAATTTTTGTTGTGACTGTAGTGCCTACGTAAATGACTTCTTAGCAATGTGACCTGATCTGCTGTTCTTTTAATGGTGTTTAAAGAAAGAATAAAACGATTGCGGATCAAAGAGGAACTTGGCGATATAATGTTCTCTATTATTAACTATGCAAGCCATACGTTTTGAATTAATAAAGCAAAATTTTTAGGAATGTAAAAGTCTACTGCAAAGAGTGACTTCATTTGTCAAGAATTAGATCGTGTATTTATTGGTAGTAACTAAATATAAATCAATAAAATCTATAAATTGAAAAAAAGAAACAATAAAATCTATTGGTTTTAGTGGTACAACTCGGTTTTTTTAATATAAAAATAAATAAAAGAATAACTTTTGGACAGATTTTAGATGAATTTGTTCTGCTTTCAACATCCAAGTGAATTTCCGCCATCGATGATTCTTTCAATAGCAGATATTTTTACAAATAATGAGTCCCTCTTCGGAATCTTTTCTTTGTTTGCAAAGTTTCAGTCTCTAATTGTGGAGGTTATTGTGGGTGAAGTGCATACTTTACGGATCCTTAAAATAATTCTTCTTTTCTTCTTATTTTCTATAATAATGTGTAAAAATAATGTTAGGCGCTGCGTAAACAATATCATTTATAAGTGTGGCGTAAAAAATTAAAATAAAAGTAATTTCATAAATAGACTCTTTCTATATAAGATTCTAAATTGCAGAAATAAGTGAAATTATGACAGTAACGAAATATTTTCAATAGCATTGTTTATTTTCATTTCCACACTTGCGTAATGTGTGTGGGGATAGATAAAATTGCTGTTTAGGAGATGGAATGGGGGAAACTCGTATTATTGGAGCTTCGTTGCGTCTCTCTTTCTAGAGTGGTTTCTTTAGTTTTCTATCTCGTACGTTTTTGAATGGTGTGAAGAAAGGAAAAAAATATTGCACAGAATTTTGATGAGATCTTTACCTCAAAGTGACCTCTTTGCAAAATAACCATCGTTATTTAGGTAATAAACATATATTTAAAATTATCTTAAATTCGAAATCTCAACAAAATGATAATATAAATTTTATAAAATAGCTGATTAATTTTAAGAAATTTTTTTTGACATAGAGTCATACGAAGTGACTTTTAGCAATGGACCATGTTAATATTATAGTAACACAATTAGATCAATGAAGTTTCTAAAATATATTAAGCATACTTTCGTAATATTAAAAAAAACTTACGACATTCAACAAATATTTTTTTGGGAATATAAGTCTCTGCAAATGAATTATTTAGCAAAAGAAAATCGTTATTTAGGTAAGTAAAAGATAATCATAAAATTATAAAACATTAAAAAAAATAGTGAAATCATTTTTTTAAGAAAAAATCTAAGTTTTTATATATACACAAAAAAAAGTAATAGAATGAGAAATTTAAATAAGATCTTTACAAGAAAGGCTTCTAATTTGAACTTAATATTCTCCGGAATGTTAAACAGCGAATAGATCTTTTCAATACAGATAACACTGACCGATCATGATGGGTCCCTCACCAGAACAGATAGAATTCATGATAACCGAAGTCTTTTCGGGAATTGGTGTGGTGAAGTGCCAAATATTCGCAAAATAATCCATCAGTAATCCGATATTACTGCCTAAGAAGTCAAAACAATTTGTCATTGCCAAAAAATCTTGATAATTTTTTGCAGGTGGAAAGTGAATTTACTGCTTTGTAATCAACTTCAGCTTCCTATATAAAATGTAAATCAAAATTAAGAAGGAATTATACATAGGATTGTTTTTTCATTTCTAAACTCTTGGGATTTGATGGG
Organism: Trachelipus rathkii; assembly: GCA_015478945.1. Classification (NCBI taxonomy): domain Eukaryota; kingdom Metazoa; phylum Arthropoda; class Malacostraca; order Isopoda; family Trachelipodidae; genus Trachelipus; species Trachelipus rathkii. Next base: position 6,090 of record JABUQX010138870.1, read on the forward strand.
AAGATAAAACTCTGCTGTTAGGAGATGAGGGGGAACCTCTGATATTATTGGACTTCGTTGATACTCTTTTCTGATGTGTTTTCTTTTAAGCGTTTTTCGTATGCTCGTGCGTATTTCAATGGATGAAACAATAGAAAAAATTACTTGCAAAATTTGATGATACAAGAAATTCTACAAAGTGACCTCTTTGCAAAATAACCATCGTTATTTTGCTAAGTACCTATATAAATTAATGAAATTCTAAAGTATAAAATATTTAGTGATATTGTTATTAAAATTAAGTTTAATATTAAAAATCTTTTTTGGACATAGGTCCCTACAAAAGACTTCTTAGCAAATTGCTACTAAACTTTAACTGTTACCAATAAAGTTGCTAAAATATCAAAAAGAAATTTCTAATTTTAAAAAACATTACTTTTGAATTAATGAATATTAGGTGCAACTTTTGTCACACCAAAGAAATTCTTAAGCAAAAAGTAGACTGATGAAGATAGGAATGTTAAAGTAAGTCTATAAAAATTGTAAATAGTGGTAAAAAACATGAATTCCTATTTTTTTAAAAAAACACTAAAGTTTTTTATGTCAAATTAAATTTTAAAAAAATCTTTAAGCCGAACAAAAGTTCAACAATATGTTCTGCATTACTTACTTTCATACATAATGGTTATAGTGAATACTGTTTCAATTCAGATATTTTTTCAAAGAGGAATGTGTATATGGAAATTTTTCTTTTTTTGCATCCGAAGTCCTTCGGTGATTTGTGTGGGTGAAGTGCAGATTACGATACTTTTTTAGAATTGATTCTTCTTCTTCTTAATTTTCGTAAGTAAAAAAAATATGTAAGCTGCGTAAACAAATCATTATAAGTTAATTGGGAGAATTCAAATTTAAAATAGTTCATTAAAAATTTATTTCCTATATAAAAGTTCACCTATATATATTTTTTTGAACAATATGTAAATCAGAATAGCATTATTTTTCATTTCCAACACTTGCGGATGTTGATGGGGAAGATAAAACATCTGCCTGTTTAGGAGATGAGGAGGCAACCTCTGATATTATACCAGTAGATCTCTCTTTGCTTGATGTTTTTCTTTGTTTTTCTATCCTAGTTTGCGTTTTCAATGGCTGAAAAAAGAAAAAATTTGCAAATTTGATGATACATAGATACTAAAGGTTGACCTCTTTGCAAAATACATCTCGTTATTTTTGCTATACTATAAATCAATTATTGAAATCAAGGCAGTGATCACCATAATATTTTTATAAATTTAAGTTTAATTACGTTTTTGAGTTAATAAAGATTTTTTTGGGAATTAAAGTCTCCTGCAAAATGACTTCTTAGCAGATAAACAGAGGCAAAATGGTCAAGTTTCCATTTTATTCAAATAAAAGTCTTGTTTAAATAAATGATTAATCTATTTTTTTAAAAAAATACTAGTTTTTATAATAATAAAATAATATAGAAAAGCTTAGGCGACAATTTTGATGAATATGTTTGACTATTTCCACTTACCACTCTTTGGTGGAGTATAATAGTGAATATCTTTTCAATACGATACTTTTTCAAATAAATGATGCTTCCTCTATACGGAAACTTTCTTTTTTTGCAATTCCGAGTCCGCATTCGGTGGAGTTTTGTTGTGGGTGAGTGCCAGTGTTTACTTATCTAACGATGATTTTCTTTCTTCTTTTTTGTCTAGAATGTAAGAAACAATAGTGTTAGCTGCGTACAATCATTTATAGTTAGTGGCGTGACAATTTAAATAAGAGTATTTCATAAATAATACTTTCCTATATATAAATGAGCAATTAATGAATATAGACCCTAGTAAATTGTCTAGGCTGTGTTTATTTCATTTCCAACATGTTCGGATGGTTGATGGGGAAGATAAAGCTCTGTGTTTAGGAGATAGGGGGAACTCTGATATTATTGGACTTGTTGTTCTCTCTTTCTGATGTGTTTTCTTTAGGTTTTTATTTAGTGGAAACTAGGTGAAAAAGAAAAAAATATTTGCAAAATTTGATGATACTAGAATCCTACAATGAACTCTTGGCAAATAACCATCGTTATTTTTTGCTAAGGTACATTATAATTAAATAATGAAATTCTAAAATATTGATAAATAATATCAGTTATTAAAAATTAAGTATTATATTAAAAAATTTTTGACAAGAGTCGACCTACGATTAAAATGACCCTCTGCTTATTTATAAGTCACGAAGTAAATAGAAGTTTAAAATAACTCTAAAGCAATATTTCTAAATTTTAAAAAATAACTACTTTTTGGTTAATAAATTTTTTTGGAATTAAGTCTTCCGTGCAAAGTGACTTATAGCAATAACATGTCGTTAGTTTGGTGAGTGTACCTAAATTCTTAAATTCTATAGATTTAGAAGAAACAAGAATAGCTTCTTAGGGTTTTTAAAAATACTAATTTTTAATCTTTATTTATTATGCTCTCGCATGCATTTTCCGTGAGCATTTACGCTTCTTTCACTACGTCGACTGAACCCGGTTTATCGGAGCGTTGCCCTCGCGTGCGTTAGCCGCGCAGGGGTAACGCCGTAATAATAATAAAATAATATAGTAAAACTTTAGCGTACAGTTTTAGATGAATATGTATCTGCATTTCTATTACCACTCTTTGTGGCGTTATAGTTGATATAATCCTTTTCAATCAGATAACTTTTATCAATAATGAGAGTCCTATTCGGAAACTTTTCTTTTTTTGCAATCGTAGTCACTTCGTGGAGTTTTGTGGTAAGTGCCAATACTTACTTTCTTAACGAATGGTTCTTCTTTCTTCTTATTTTCGTCTAAAAATGTAAAGTCAATTATGTTAGCTGCGTAACAAATGATTATATTGTGGAGTGACAATAAATAAAGATATTCATAATTAATACTTCTATATAAAGAATTCAATGCAAAATTAAGTGAATATAAGTCAGTAAAGAATTTTTCATCGGCATATGTTTTTCATTCACAACTGCGGATTTTGATTGGAAGATAAAAGTTACCTTTTAGAGATGAGGGTGGAAATCTGATTTATTGAGCTTTAGTTGCTCTCTCTTTCTGATTTTTTCTTTAGGTTTTTCTACGGTGGTTGTTCAATGGTGAAAAAAGAGAAAAAATATTTGCAAATTTTGATGATCATGCATCCTAGCCAAGTGACTCTTTGCAAAAATAATAGTTATTTTAGCTAAGTACTTTAGTTAATTAATGAATTGTAAATCATCAATACGATCCTATTATATTTTATTAAAAATTAGTTTTATTTAAAAAAGTTTTTTGTGGACATTGTAACACCACTACGGATATTAAGGAAGCAGTTTTATTTATAAGGTACACGAATAAATCAATTCGAAGTTCTTAAAATAATGCTAAATAACAATAATTGTCACGTAATTTTAAAAAAAACACTACGTTTTGATTAATAAATTTTTTTGAATAAGAATCATGTAGGAGTAAAATCGCAACAAATAACATCGTATTAGGTAGTATATAATAAATCATTAAAAATTCTAACAAATAAAAATCAAATAAAATCTATTTTTTTAAAAAGACTACAGTTTTAAAATAATAAAAAATAATAGAAAAAACTTAGCGACAGAGTTTTAGCTGACATTAGTGTTTGCATTTCATTTAACCACTTTGTGGGTTATAGTAGTGATAACTCCTTCAATCAGCATAATTTTTGCAATAATGATTGATCCCTCTTCGTAAACTTATTCCTTTTTTGCAATCCGAAGTCCTTTCGGTGGAGTTTGTGTGGGTGAAAGTGAAATGATTATTTATCTTACGAATGATCTTCTTTCTTTTATTTTCGTCTAAAAATGTAAAGAAACAATATGTTAGCTGCGTAAACATATTATACAGTAGGTGGGTGATCAAATATGAAAATGATGTAATTCTAAATATACGTTTTCCTATATAAAAATTCAATGCCATTAACGTAAGTATTACAGGTTAAAGAAATTTTCAATAGGCTTGTTTTGTTTCATTTCCAACACTTGCGATTTGATGGGATTGAATGAGAAACATCTGCTGTTTAGCGAATGAGGGGGATAACCTATGATATTTTGGAGCTTCGTTGCGTCTTCTTCTGATGTGTTTTCTTTAGGTTTTTCTATCCTCCGTGATAAATGGTGAAAAAGAAAAAAATATTTGCAATTTTGATGAACATAGATACCCTTACAAAGTGAATCTTTGAAATTAACCATCGTGGTATTGTTAATTAAACTATAATTAATTAATGAAATTTCTTAAAATTTATGCGGATCCTAATATAATATTTATTAAAAATAAGTTTATTAAAAATTTTTTGGACATAGAGTCCCTACAAAATGACTTCTTAGCAAAATGACCATGATTTATAAGTAAACTCAGAAATAAATCATATGCAGTTTCTTAAAATAGTGCCGAAAATAATAATTTCTAATTTTAAAATAATTTACTTTTTGATTAAAAAATTTTTTTTGGATTAAGTTCCTGAATGGAATTCTTAAAACAACTACTTATGTATTTTGTAAGTAAGAATCTAAATCAAATAAAATATTCTAATGAATTAAAAAAAAACAATAAAGTTTCTATTTTTTTAAACAAAAAACTAAGTTTTTATATTAATAAAAATATAATAGAAACTTATTAGCGACAGATTTTAGATGAATATGTTCTGCATTCACTCCACCCTTTGTGGACGTGTAATGGCAGTGAATCATACTTTTCTCAATACAGTAATTTAATATGTTATGAGTACTATTTATGATAACTTTTTCTTTTTGCATATCCTGTCGTATCGTGTCTCTCTGCTTCTCTTTCATATAAGTCTACTTTTTAAGAATGGTCGTTATTTTCTTCTATTTTCGTCTAAAATGTAAAAAAATATGATAGCTCGTAAACAAAATCTTATAGTTAGTGGCGTGACAAGTTCAAATACCCTAATTCATATATCTCAAATTAAATACGCTAATACCTGGCCAATGTTGTCACTATATGACTTATAACTCCTCTAGGCATTATTTTTTTATTTCATTAATTGCTACTGATTAGGGGATATTAAATTCTTCTGCCTGTTTTGGAGATGAGGGGGAAACCTATGGTAATATTGGATCTTGTTTGCTCTCGTTGATGTTATACTATTTAATTTTTGTAACTTATCCTATATCTCGGTGCGATTTTACTACAGAAGGGGAAAATATTTGCAATTTGAGTATAGGTTAAGATTTGAAACTAATGCAACCTATTTGCGAATCTATCATCGTCATTTTGCTATGTAGCATTAAGTTACATTCACGAATCCTAAAAATTCTTGGCTCCTAAATATATTTTTTTTTAAAGAATTAAGTTTATTCAGGTTTTGATTAATAATTTTTTTGGGAATTAATGTCTCCTGTAAAGACATATGTAAAAAATACCATCGTTATTAGAGGATTTAAGGAGTAATCAATAAACCTCGTAAATTAAAAAACATAAAATCCTATTTTTACTTGTTCGGTAAGTAAGCTTTTTATAATATAATTATTACTGTAAAACTTTTGTCAGCAACAGTTTTTTAATGAATATATTCTGTCATTGTCACTTACCATCTTTGTGGGACGTTTATAGATGAATATAATCCTTTTTCAATATCAGAATTTAACTTTTCAAATAATTGATCGATCTCTTCGGAACTTTTTCCTTTTTGCATCCGAGAGCTCTCATTCGGTGGAAGTTGTGTGGTGAAGTGGCATACTTATTTCTTACGGATGTTTCCTTTGTTTTTCTTATTGTTTGTTAAAAACTGTAAACATATATAGAGGCGTATTAGATATCAAAAAATTTAAGAACAAATTAAAAATGAAAATAATGTCATAAATAATAATTTCTATATAAAAATAAAATGCAAAATTAAAGGGAAATGTACAGAAAAGAAACAGTCATAGCATTGTGGTTGGAGTATACAAAGATGTTGTATGAGGAAGATAACTCTTTCAAAGAAGCCTTTTTCCCAATGTCTTTATTATTGGGGTTTTATCGAGTATCTATTACTGATGTGATTTCTTACTGGTATTTCTATCCTGAGTGCGTTTTCAGTCTACAAAAGATAAAAGAATTTTGCACAATTTGTTGATGATACATAGAATCCTAAAGTTGACTCTTTGCAAATAACATCGTTATTTGTTGCTAAGTATATAGTTAATATTAATGAATCTAAAAAGTTCAAATGCGATCTAATAGTTTTTTTTAACATTAAGCTTATATAAAAAAATTGTCTTTGTACATGAGTCCCTACAAAATGACTTCTTAGCAAAATGACATCGCATTATTTATTAAGTAACCCGAATAAAACAATGAGCTCGTAAAATATTAAAAGCATAAGTTTCCTATTTATTTAAAAAAACCTGTTGAATATAAATTCTTTTATGGGAATTAAGTCTCTGCAAAGTGACTGCTTAGCAAAATAATCATCGTTTGATTTTGGTCGTATAAAAATAAAACCATTAAGTTTTCTATAATTAAAAAAACATAAATCATGTTTTTTTTTAAAAAACAACTAAGTTTTTTATTATATATAAAATATATAACAAACTTTAGGCGAAGATTTTTAAGATATATTGTTCTGCATTCACTTACCAATCTTTGGTGAGGTTAATAGTGAATCATCCTTTTCAATACAGATAACTTTTTCAAATAATGATGAGTCCCTATTCGGAAACTTTTTCTTTTGCAATCGAGTCCTATTCGTTGGAGATTTGGTGGTGAAGTGCCAATACTTATTTTATACGATGATTCTTCTTCTTCTTTATTTTCTGTCTAAGATTTATAATTTCAGAGTATTTAAACAAATCATTATAAGTTAGTGGCGTGAACAAATTAAAATAAAGTAATTTCATAAATAATACTGTCTATATATAAATTGAAGGGGGAACCCCTTTGATTGAATATACCATGTAAAACCTTAAATATTCATTTATTTTTTCATTTTCCACCAAAGAAAGTGGAAGGGAAGATAAAACATCTGCCTGTTTAGGAGATGAGGGGGAAACCTCTGATAATTGGAGCTTCGTTGCTCTCTCTTTCTGATGTGTTTTTTTTAGGTTTTTCTATCCTCGGTGCGCTAGGAAATGGCTGAAAAAGGAAAAATGATTATACTACTTATTTTTTTTGATACACAAAATTAAAAAATGATGCCGTAAGCGTTAATAGAGAATGTAAAATAAACAAAATACAGTAGTACTGAAAAAAATACACGTATAAAAAGAGTTGTCAAAATGGATGCGCGATGGGTCCATGAAAATGCATGTTTAAAATTAAACCGAGTATGATTAAAGTTATATATAAAAAATTTTTTGGACATAGAGTCCCTACAAAATGACTTCTTGGTAATGATAGAAGTTTTTTTTAAGTAACCACGATATTAATGAATGTTAAAAATCATCTGCAATATTTCTAATTTTTTAAAAAAAAAAGAATAAAACTACGTTTTGATTATAAAATATTTTGGGAATATATAGTCTCTCTGCAAAATGATTTTAGCAAAATAGACCATTCGTTTTTTATTGTAAGTACTAATAGATCCATAGAATTCTAAAATTAAAAAAAACAATACAATCCAATGTTTTTTAAAAAACAACTAAAAGGGTGATATACAAGCCGAGGCTTGCTCCTTAAAGGAGCAAGGCTTGTCACTGAGCCACGTGCCGCAAGTGCATAAGGCTCGCTTGCTGCTCCGAAAACAGTGTCTTAGGGCAATTTCTGGTGCATTTGGGGTGTGAAAATATTGTAGTGGATTCGATCGGAAAACCATCGGTTTTTTTAAAGGTTAGCATAAAAATAATAATATAAAAACTTTAGCGACAGATTTTAGATGAATATGTTCTGCATTTCACTTACCACTCTTTGTGGACGTTAATAGTGAATCATCCTTTTCAATACAGATAACTTTTTCAAATAATGAGTCCCTCTTCGGAAACTTTTCCTTTTTTGCAATCCGAAGTTCTTTCGGTGGAGTTTGTGTGGGTGAAGTGACAAAACTTACTTTCTTAACGAATGATTCTTCTTTCTTCTTATTTGCGTCTATAAATGTAAAAAAATATGTTAGCTGCGTAAACAAATCATTATAAGTTAGTGGCGTGAACAAATTAAAATAAAGTAATTCATAAATAATACTTTCCTATATAAAATTTAAATGCAAAATTAAAGTGAAATATACCAGTAAATAAATTTTCAATGGGAATTGTTTTTTCATGTCCAAAACTTGCGGATGTTGATGGGGAAGATATCATAACCTCTGCCTGTTTAGGAGATGAGGGGGGAACCTCTGATATTATTGGAGCTACGTTGTTCTCCATTTCTGAGGTGTGTTTTCTAGGTTTTTCTATCCAGGGTGCGTTTTCAATGGCTGAAAAAAGAAAAACATATTTGCAAAAGTTTGCTAATCCCCTACAAAGTGACCTCTTTGCAAAATAAAAAAAAACATTAAATCCTAATTCCGCGACATTTTTCGTGTAGAATGTTCTTCTAAATAAAAATGGCTGCAAGTTTCACTCCCGTAGTTAGAATGAAGTTCTACACAAGACTGAAAATATAATCGGGTGCATGTTACGCATCTTACCCCAAGTCTTAGGGATAAGAGGCTGGATTATTGTTAGTATATATATATATATATATATATATATATATATATATATATATATATATATATATATATATATATATATATATATATATATATATATATATATATATGGAATATATATATATATATATATGAAATATATATAGACAACATATTCAATTTTTCATATATATTAAACTATATATCATCTCTACCTTATTTCACAAGTGTCTGGGATTGAATAATGTACTTTCAATGAGCATGCATCGAAAAAGAAAAGAGATAGAAAAATAGTGACACAAGTTCAGAAAAGAAAGTCAGCCTCACCTACCCCTCTATACCTATTAGTGAGAACTTGCCGCAGTCATAAAATCAACCCCAGAGCTTCCTGGGACCGCGACGGACCCTCACTATGACAAATCGTCAGCAGTGTAGAGTTCATCCCTTGGCCCAGGTAGGCCACAAACATGCACCCTCACAAAACCCCGTCATTCTCTCCTTTCTTGCACCTTTCTTCTCGTCTCTGCCAAACGCCAAACTCAAATTTCTCTTCTGCAGACATTCCTTTACTGACTCAATCCACTTTTTATTCTGTCTCCCAGCCTTTTTGGGGGTGACTTGTACTTACCTCGATTTCCTTAGGATGTACTTAACCAACCAAACTATCATTGTCCCTCTCCCACATTTACTGACCAAACCGGACTGAACAGGACACTTTCATTTGTTATCTCATATCCCTTTCTCCTTTCCACTGAACTCTCTATGCCTTACTCCCTCATTTTATCAATTCTATTCACACCTAACACGCCCTAAGATTGTCATCTGAACACATTGAACTTTAGATCTATACCTTTTTCCCTGATATGGTCTCATTTCTTTGGACAACACAGGTAACAAGGTACCTCATGGAGGACCAGATTTTGACAAGACTTGGTCATTTCATCTCAACGGATGGGACATTTCTTGAAGTTCCTTTCATTTGCTGAACCACTCCACTCTTTTCATAGTACGTTCCTTTTGCCAACATATCATAAATATTTAAACTCAGACACTTGTTCCAGCTGTTCCACCATCTAACATAACTTTACACCAAGAGGACTGTCCTCACTCACAACCATAATCTTACCCTTATCTGCGGTTACTTTCAAGCCCCTCCTTTACACACCCTGTAAAATCTCTCTGCAATCCTCTCAAGAAACTCCTCCTTATTGGGAGTATTTTACAAAACCAAATCATCATTTTACAATAACAGGTAGGCACCCTCACTCACCTCCATTCTCCCTCATTCTAACATTATTTCTTGCCACCCCATCTCTGAGTTCATTTTCCATAACCCCACCATATACAAGAATTGAATAGCCAAGGAAACAAAAATAGATCCCTACCTCACTCCCGCTATTATTATTAAACCAATATATATATATATATATATATATATATATATATATATATATATATATATATATATATATATAAATATATATATATGATATATATATATATACGGACAATGATTTTCTTGTAGTGATCTTAGTTTTCGGATAAAAAAATAGGATAACAATGAATGAACGTATCTCCTCATGGGTTGTGCTGGATGATACGTCAATTTTGTTATCACATCAAAAATGGCTCTATTGTATTAAGAATTGGCAAACAAATAGAACAAAAATGAATTTTTAGAAAAACTAAAAAAAATTTTTAAAAAAAATTATGCAGGGGTCCCCCTGCACAATCACCTAACGCTATTCTGCTAAGTCTACTTAAAATTACAGAAAAAAAACAAAATTATATTTTTTTAACAAAACCTAAGTCCAATCTTTAAAAAAAATTATGCAGGGGTCCCCCTGCACAATCACTTCTTAGCAGAATACTTTTCGCTATTCTGTTAACTGATAACTCCCTACCTAATTTTTCTACAAAAATTATAAAATTTCTAATCTTAAAATAGATATGAAAAATACTATTACAAATACAAATAAATATATAAAAAATAAAAATTAAATAAACATGTTACTTAAACCATTGGTTCTCAAACTGTGTGACGCGTCACATTTGGGTGGCGCAGCTTCCCCTCAGGGGTGACGCGAAAGTTTTGAACATTTTCATAATTGTATTTCAGTTTTCATTTAAAAATTTTAATCGATTTTGAATTTTCCGAACCACTGACTTAAACCTTTTAACTTACAATTACACTTACACCTATGCCGTTGCAAAAATTCCTTTGTTGTGTCCTTCTTGAAATTTTCTTGATGAAAGCGAAAAACGTGTAAATTATTACTTATGTGGTTTTTTATTCGCAAAAAAGTATAAATTTTTTTAATTAGGGGAGGATCCAATATTTTAAATTTTGGGACCCCATTCTAGCCTCTACCTAAAAATGGACATCAAACTGGCAATTTCGCTGTCTTTGAAACTATAAACACCAAACTGTAGCTTTTTTTGGCTTCTAAAACGTTATTTTCCGGTGTTTTTCTGTGTCGGTATAGTCATCTTCTATTATATATATATATATATATACCTTATAACATATATATGCTCTTCTTGTTGATATATATATTTATATATATATATATATATATACTACTATATATATATATATATATATATATATATATATATATATATATATATATTCCTGATTAATAAAAATGATACATTTTCAGAGATCAGTTTTCTGTTATAGTTTTGAGGACACATGCCTATTATTTTTCAGGATTGCTTCAATAAATTCTGACTTATTTACAGCTTCTTGACTATCAGTATTCCAAGCAATATATTCTCACACAATCACGATGATAGTTTATTAATGATTGAAAATCACATCTGCTTGAGCAGACCATCAGAGACCACTAAGTTTGGGCACCTGCAATTGCCTCGGACCTGACCAGATCTGATTTGGAAAACTAGGTTTCAAAATAAATGAACAAAGACTAGGGATGCAGATATTTAACAACCTGTCCGTAATATATTTAATATGTGGACCATATTGGGAATTTGTTAAATGAGCCATATTTCAGCATCCCCAAAGAGGCCAGGCATGTCGCTAAAAGCTCTAAGAAGTACACGAAAATATAAATATCAGTGTTGAACCATCATGAGACGGTATTTTACCCAGGAGATTAAAAAATAAAAAATAACGCTTTATAAAAAATTAGGTAATAATTGTAGTATAATTACCCATTTTTGATAAATCAAAGATGTGACTTACTCCCGAGTGAGACGAAAGTTTGCCAAATATTTGATTTTTTTCTTTTTCACTAAGAGTATCCACGTTTAAGCAAAGGACGATAGGAGGGTTCAGGTTTGCATTGTCAGGCATACCGGGGACGGTGGGGAGGACTAGGTCTGGCCCCCTCACTGTCCCTCCGGTTCAGCTCGAACTTGAAAATAAAGGATAAAAGAATTTTTTGGGATATCGTATTTTGTGTAAATGTAGCGGTATTCGGCAGTTTGTGCAAGCGACCCACTACAGCTTTGAAGGTCAATTAGAGCATGCACTGTTACTAATATTTAAGAAGTTAATAATAAATATTAGAATAAAAAAATATAATTTTTTTTAAGTTCGCCTCGATGAAATTACTTCCTAAATAAAGAGCATCCCGAAAAGGCCTTAGGTGTAACTAAGAAGGAAGAATATAACGGGTACGAGAAATAAAATAAGTTTTGATTTTAGGAAGTAATTTCATCGAAGAAACTTTAAAAAAAAATTATTTTATTCTAATATTTATTAATAACTTCTTAGTAATGAACAGTGAAAATCTCAGTATGCTCAATGATTCAATTCCATTATCGTCAGGCAAGACCTTAACTCTAACTTTACGATGACATGGTAAAAACATGTGGCCTCAGCCTCTGGTTTGACCCTGGATGTGAAAAACCCCATTCTCTCTGGTTAGCACTTGTTTGCAACGTGGGACAGACAACATGGTGGCGGGGATCGGACATTGGGCATTCGTCTGCTGGGAGCTCCATCTTTGTTCACTAAAAAATGTAATTTTTCAACTTGTGCTGGTACAGCCACAAAAAGCATTGGCCTGAGCCACAATTTCCGGGTGATGCATCTCTATTAACAAATAGATATTTATTTTCGTGGCCCACCTGTTCACTGGATTTTTGCCCACATGCCTGGCCTTTCAGTTGCTCAATAAATTCTTGACTTATTTACAGCTTCTCCACTATCAATGATGCTAGCATACCAACATTGGAAGCCACAATGATTATTCTTAAAATTTTATTAATGATTGAAATTTTTTTGTTGTTGAATTTTTGGCTTTTTTGAAAAGAGAACCTATAGAGAAAGAGTTAATGAAAGAGTATCTGCATTTCAAGAAAGGGTAGAAATGACGAGTGAGGTGTTTGAGATCAACAGTAAATTAAGAGTTGAATGGACCAATATTTGGGAATTTGTTAAATGAGCCATATTTCAGCATCAGGTTGAGACATGTAACTGATAGACTTATAATAGGATACACGAAGGATAAATATCGGACTGAACAATCAGGAGACATTTTTACCAAATAAAAAAAAAAAATAACATTTTAAAATAATTGTTGAAAAATTACATTTTTGATAAATCAAAGATGGGGCTTACTCCCGAGTGAGACAGGAAAGTTGCAGAATGTTGATTTCTTTTCTTTTCCACCAAAGGATATCCCACGGGTAAGCAAGAACGATAGAGAGAGTCAGGTTTCGATAGGGCCTATGAAGGGGACGATGGGGGAGGCGGCATGTCCCCTCTGTCCCTCCGTTAGCTCGAACCCCTAAAAGGATATAAAAAGAAAAAATAATTTTTCTTATTTTGCGTAAATAAGCAGTATTTGGCAACTTTTTCTTTCGACGAGACAATGCAGCTTTGAAGGTCAGTGGGCATACACTGAAAGATTTTCATAATATTAATAGAGATTAATAAGATATTAGGAAGTGGCAAATAATTGGTAGGCACAGAAGGGTTTCGTTCGATGATGGCTATCCTAAAATCAAAACGATCAACGGGCCAGGCTTGTTTAACTAAGAACGCCTGGAATGGGACTCACGAGGATAGAGACCGTTTTTGATTTTGAGAGTATTTCTATCGAAGAACAAAAAAAATTATTTTATTCTAATCTATCTATATACTATTAATTATTAAACATGTATGCTATTTCCGTGACCGCATCTCACGGCGATCCTTATGATCCACAACGTCGAAATTGACGGGGTTTGGAGTCGGGCGTTATGACGCGTGGGTTAGGCACACGCTCAAAAACTGGTGAACCGTAGAGCGAGAGGCTCGGCAACGGTTATTAATAACTTCTTATTATTATTAGTGAAAATCTTCAGTGTATGCTCTAATTGACCTTCAAAGCTGCATTGTCGTCGAGAGAAAAAGTTGCAAATACTGCTTTATTTACACAAAATAAGAAAAATAATTTACCCATCGTCCCCGGTAGGCAGAGAGAAACCCCGAATCTCTCTATCGTTCTTGTGCTTACCCGTGGGATATTCTTTAGTGAAAAAGGAAAAAATCAACATTGGCAACTTTCCGTCTCGCTCGGGAGTAAGCCGCATCTTTGATTTATCAAAGAAATGTAATTTTCAACAAGTATGCTCATTTTAATTTTTTAAAAAAGCGTTATTTTTTAATTTTTTTGTAATTTCAGGTAAAAATGTCTCCTGATTAATAAAATGATATTTATTTTTATGTAGCTGTTATATTAGTTACATGCCTGGCCTTTTCGGGATTGCTTCAATATTGAATTCCCGAGACAGACTGACCTTCTCCCCTAACAATGATATAACATACTGAACATTAGGACCTGTAGTTGAGCTGTTAAGCGTAGATGATTGAATTTGGGGGGGATGGCTTTAAAATGTTTGTACCTAAGTTTGGGCACATTTCACTGTGCCTCAATTACCTTTTAGATCTCTTTGAAACTAGGTTTTTGAAATAATAAGAACAGAAGATACAAAGATGCTTAACATTTAACTCTCACAATATTTTTTTAATATGACAGACCATTAAAGAGTTGGGGATACATTCTAAATGAAGAACAGTTTCAACATCCAAAAAAGCCAAGCATGTAACTAAAAAACGCAACGATCACGAAAACAAATATCATTTTATTAATCAGGGACATTTTTACTGGGATTGGGCGGACAAAGGAAACAGCACGACGTCTTCACGTTTCGGGGCAGCATTCTAACGCAGGCGTTGGGAACGAAGGGCTCGAGCGGGTGTTGCGCGCGCATTTCTTTGCAGTGCTGTTTTCAGCAGCTAGCTTTCGCTTACGTTCGACATAGAGATGAAAAAGAGGCAAGGAGGGCAATGATAATGCCGGTGGCTGTCAGATCGACTCACTCGTGACATTCAAGACCACGTTGTTAGAGTGACCGTGGTTTTTCTTTTCGGCAGAGAAAAATTTGCCAAAATAGAGAATTGCATATGAGGAGACTGGAGGTTAGTATGGCCAGAACAGAGTTATGAGTGAAAATTAAAAAAGCAGATTTAAAATTAATAGTATATAGATAAATAGGAATGGATGTCAGTGTTTTCGTTATATGCTGCAGTACGGTCTCCCCAGCTCTGTTAGAATACTAATTTTAAAAAATAGCAATAGACAAAGTATTAAGCAAAACTAATATATAAATTAATATCAAAGTGTTTTTTTTTTTTTTATGGTTTTTCGACGATGATGAAAAAGGGTCGACAAATACCGGACGAAAAAAGGCGTGTTTAATATTCATAGTATATATAGATAACGCTTTTTAAAAAATTAAAATTTGTTAATAATTGTTTGAAAAAATTTCATTTTGATAAATCAAAGATGTGGCTTACTCCCGAGTGAGAACGGAAGGATTGCCAAATGTTGATTTCTTTTCTTTTCACTAAGAATATCACGTTAACAAGAACGATAGAGAGTCAGGGTTCTCGGCCTACGGGCGGGATGGGAGGGACTTCGTCCCCCTCTGTGTCATTGGGCTCAGGGATCAGCTAAAAAGGATGACAAAAAGACAAATACATTTTCGTTATTTGCGTAAGCATAAGGACAAGCAGTATTTGGCTTAATTTTTCTCGCGAGTTTGTGGTGATTTGGTCAATTAGAGCATGATACGCAACAGAGATTTTCACGTGATCTGATATGTTTATTAATTTTCGTATGCCGTTTCCATGACCGCATCTCACGCTCCTTTATCTAACATCGAAATTGCCAGTTTATCGGGCGTTAGCTGCGCGTGCGTTAGCACGCACTCGGCTGGTGCTCCGTAAGGAGCAAGCTGGCTAACGATATAAGTTATTATTAATTTTTGAATAAAATAATTTTTTAAGTTTCTTCGATGAAATTACTTCCTAAAATCAAAACGTTATTTATTTTCGTGTACCTGTTATAGTTTTTAGTTACATGCCTGGCCTTGCGCAGGGATGCTGGCCTGGAGTACCTAGATATACTCTCTCTCCCTCACACACACTCTCTCTATATATATACATATATATATATATATATATATATATATATATATATATATATATATATATATATATATATATATACACTTCTTCTTTGCTCTGTCTGCTGTTAAATGTCTAGATATTTTTATATACTATATATATACTATATATATATATATATATATATATATATATATATATATATATATATATATATAGATGGATAGAGGTGAATGGAATGGGATGATGGGACAGGATAGATGGAATAGATGAATGGGATTCAAGATAGTGGAATGGTAGATAGATAAGAATAGGATAGATAGATAGGTAGATAGATAGATATATACAGTTGTTTATAGATTGATAGGTTAGCAGTGGAATTGATGAATGGGATTTAACAAAAAACTCATCAAAAACAATTGCGAATAATAAATCACTCAAGAAAAAAAACAACATCTATCAATATGAAATCATATACAGCTAATAGAATTGCGAAAAATATATTTAAATAACTTAAAACAAATATGAAAAGAATATTATCAAACAATTCAATAGATAGATAGATAGATAGATAGATAGATAGATAGATAGATAGATAGATAGATAGATAGATAGATAGATAGATAGATAGATAGATAGATAGATAGAAAAGCTCATTAGGTAGAGAGATAGGTAGATAGATGGATGGATGGATAGATGGGTCAGATAGATAAGGATAGATAGATGAATGAATGGATGGATGGATAGATGAGAGACAGATAGATAAAATTGTAAATAAAATAAAACTTACAAGTTCAGTCAATAAGTGCAACGGGATATGTCACAACAATTTTTTTTATCTCCAAAATTACATTATCCGAGAGAAAATGCGTATTAAAGATAACCAATAAAAGTAATTGTACTACGTTTTGCACACAGGATAAAATAATATTGCACTAGATTATTTTTTTTGTATATATATAATTATATATATTTTTAAACATATATATCATAGTATATATATACCTCTCTGCTATGAATAACCTCATGGGTAACACATATATAACGTATATATATATATAGTAATAGGCATATATATAACCCATATAATATATATATATATGAACTGCTATATATGAACAACAGCATGCTGACAACCGAACATGTGACAGATAGCCAGACAGGGCAAACAGACATATAGCAGGTGATCTATTATGAATAATATGTATATACATAGTAGCAACCTTATGTAACAATATATATATATATAATATATGCTGTATATATATATAGACATAGATATATATATGAACAGATATATGTATAACGTATATAGACACTATATACTAAGATATACTATATAGATATATATATATATATATATATATATATGCTATATATATATATATATATATATATATATATATATATATATATATATATATATATATATATATATATATATATATATATATATATATATATATATATATATATATATATATATATATATATATCATGCAAGACGATTTTTAATATTGTTTACACCTCAGAAGAACTCGCAATAACTGAAGATGATACATATATTTAATGAAATACTGTTAAAAATAAATTATAATGAATACTGATGAAGCGATTATTTGATTATCACCAAATTGCTCTATTGTATTAAAAATTATATATATATATATATAGTAATTATATATATTATATATATATATATATATATATATATATGTAACTATATATATATATATATATATATATAGTATATATATATATATATGCTGGAGCTGAGTATGAACAGACATAATATAGCAGACATATGATATATGAACAGACCTTCTTAACCAGACATATATATATATATATATATATATAATAATATATGGTTATACTCCTCATTAGTTTGCGGGAGTACAGGGGGTTCCTGGAACAAGTTTCAAAATTTCCTGGAAAAAACCCTAATGTTTCCCCTTTGCGTAAGGTGATGGAACAAAAAACCGCACCCTATATTAGTGTCTACCCTACGTTATAAAGTACGTGGAGTCGATTGGTGTGTATTAGAAGGTGCTAGAACGATTCCTTGTATAAGCATTGTATGTCCTACGTCATAGAATACACCTAATTTTGTGTCTATACCTATGTTATAAGGCATGAAGAATCGAGTGGTGTCTATTATGAGGTGCTAGGATGCTTCCTACTGCAAGTTAGTACCCCACCCCCTTATCTAGCATTTTCAAGCATTCAATATCCTACGTCAATGAATAAACCAAATATTGGCATCTATCCCTATGTTATAAGGTATGAGGATTCGAGTGGCGTATATTAGAATGTGCTAGATTGGTTCCTTCTACGAGTTAGTACCCCGCCCCTTTTTAACACTTCTAGTGCGATATATCGATATATATCGATTAGTGCATAATCGACACTGCTGAATCGATTCCTGTGGTTTACGACGGAATCGATCCACTCCTAACAAGATTTAGTATTAGATATTCCCCTACCCCCCCTTTCTAACACAGCCAGTTTAACATTTTGCGTTTCTAGACTATATAAAGCCGAAGATCGGGTTTACGGAAGCTGATATGTTGGCAAAGTGACCAGTTCGGGGACACCGCTAATTACCAGCGCGACATTTTCTCAACCGTTGCGGTTGACGGTTCACCTGTGTATACGTTGGCTGCGTAGAGGAGCTTACCTCGTCAAAAACCCTATCATGACGGGTGTCAAACAGGGTTAGAACCTCCCAAAAATGACTCTTCGGTTAGTTGTCCCGAACGCCAGAGTCCTTATCGCCCCAGCTGGGGGTCATTTATTTGGTTTCAAATGATACCAATCAGCATACCTTAGCAAAAGAGGTGTTAGAGACGTCGTATCCTCTTCAAACTTTGCATGCCTTCTTTATATGTAGTATCATCGCTTCATCCAATGTTTCAAGCCGTTACATCTAAGGGTGGGGACCGTCCCATCCCAAAAAAACAACTAAAAATGAACTTTTGAAAATTACCCGTATTGTCGGACTTCACATAATCGACACTGCTGAATCCCGATTCCTGTGGTTTGACTGGAATCGATTCATCTGCTGAGACTTAGTATTAGATGATAACCTACCACCCCCCTTTTCTAAAGCACCTGTACAACATTTTGTTTCTGGAGCTATGAACCAGACTAGATTGTTAGCTATTATGTTTTGATTATTCAACGGGATTGGAATGCGGCTAATTGCCACGACGACTTTTCAACGATTGGCGCGGTTTAGGATAACAACCAGACAATGCGTTTGCGTAGGAACAGCACCGGTTCGTCAATAACCTATCATGACGGGTGTCAAGCAGAGGTAGAACATCCCCAAAATGAGATTCTCGTGGTTACTTTCCCGAACGCCAGAGTCCCCATCGCCCCAGCGGGGGGTCATTTATTTGGTTTATAATGACACCAATCAGCATACCTTAGCAAAAGAGGTGTTAGAGACGTCGTATCCTCTTCAAATATGGCATACCTTCTTTATATGTAGCATAATCGCTTCATCCAATGTTTCAAGCCGTTACGTCTAAGGGTGGGGGCCCCATCCTCCCAAAAAAAAACAACTAAAAATGAACTTTTGAAAATTACCCGATATTGGTATCGATTTTTACTTAATCGACACTGCTGAAACGATTCCTGTGGGTTACGATGGAATCGATTCACTCCTAACAAGACTTAGTATTAGATATTACCCTATCCCCCCCTTTTCTAAAGCACCTGTACAACATTTTTGTTTCTGGAGTAATAAAGCCGAGCTTGGTATTGCCTAGTATGTTTTGAGGTATTCCGAGTCGAATGCCGCTATTGCCGAGGAATGGAGGGATTTGGAAGTTTTGCAAAAATGGTTTTATCGAGCTAACGTTCGTGCAATATTTTATAATTTTTTTCTTAATTTAGTTACCTCTAAAAATTATTTATCGTATAAAATGGAATTTAAGGGAGGCTAAACTATAAAAAAATATTAATATAAATAAATATAGTACACTTTAAAAATTAACGTTAAAAAAATCTTAAGGGCACCCTCCTACGGTTCGCTCGGGGCACGAAATAACGTTACTCACTACTTCTCGGGAGATGGAGCAAAATAAACATTTTGTTCCTTAAGCGAGATTTTTTCCCGAGAGAAACAAAAAAAAAAAAATTACGGAATCTAAGTCTGTAAAGAATTGATAATAATAAGTTATTCACATATTGGATATTTATTTTTTTTCTTCGTTCTTAAATTTTCTTAAAAGTCTTAATTAATTATCATCATCTATAGCAAAAAATCAATTAAAGCCTAAGGAAATGGGCTCCGTGTGTTTTTTTAATTTTTTTTGTTTAGTTACCTCTAAAAATTATTTTTCGTAGAAAACTGAATTTAAGGGAGACTAAATAAACTATAAAAAATAATATATATAGTATACTTGCCAGACAAAGGTAAGTTTGCCGTTCCTTTAGATTTTTGGACCTTGGCGGAAGGACAAAAAGTTACGTTATTTTTGTGTGCCCCGATCGAAGCGTAAGTGGGGACCCTTAAGATTTCTTTACGTCGATATTTATATTAGGGAGTTGATGATTGTCAGATATTCATATCAAAAAATTTTTGATTTCTAAATTTTCTTAATTTTCATCAGAAATGGGCATCGTGCGTTGTTTTATTTAATTTTTCTTGTTTAGTTACCTCTAAAACTTATTATTGAAGAGAGGGATAAACATAAAAAAAAATAATAACAACAAGGATAACATAAAGTTCCAACCCAAAGAAATTTTAAGGGTCGACCCCTTAAGCTTCGATCGGGGCTCGAAAAAACGTTACTTTTTACTTCTCGGGAGATGGTGCAAAATAAATTTTTCGTTTCTTAAGCGAAATTTTTTTTCGAGGGAAACCGAAAAAAATAATTACTTATATAAAAAATCGCTTGAAGCCTATACCTTTATCCGTGAACTTAGCGAACTGAATTTTGGAGTGTGTGTGGATAATTAGGTTCCCTAACTACTTTACTGAGTGAAATTTTGTTTCTTTTATTCTAGGGGTGTGTTAGGTTGGGGGGAAT
Source organism: Trachelipus rathkii (assembly GCA_015478945.1). Classification (NCBI taxonomy): domain Eukaryota; kingdom Metazoa; phylum Arthropoda; class Malacostraca; order Isopoda; family Trachelipodidae; genus Trachelipus; species Trachelipus rathkii. The sequence continues at coordinate 27,158 of JABUQX010138870.1, forward strand.
TTTGATTCAAATTTCAGTTAGGTTTTTTTCTTCAACCTTTATTCTAGACTTCCCTAGTTTCTGGTATTAAAATCAACAATTTACGTATTTGAGGGTGCTTTTCTGAAGAAGGAGGTAGGTAGCACTAAATCGCAAAGGAATCAAAATATTGATGTCCGTAGGGAAATAGTTACACCAGTTGAAAGATTACTATTCATACTCTAATTTCAGTTAGGTTTTTTTCATCTTCCTTTATTCTGGACCCACTAATTTCTGGTATTAAAAACAACAATTCACGTATCTGATGGTACTTTTACTGAAGAAGGAGGTAGAAAGCACTAAATCGCAAAGGAATCAAAACATTGATGTCCGTAAGGAAATAGTTACAACAGTTAAAAGATTAATATTCCTACTCTCCTTTTAGTTAGGATTTTTCTTTTACCTATATTAAGGACCTTCCCAGTTTATGGTAATAAAAACAACCATTCACGTACCTGAGGGTACTTTTCCTGAAGAAAGAGGTAGGTAGCACTAAATAGCAAAGGAATCAAAACACTATTGTCCGTAGTTGAATAATTACAACAGTTGAAAGATTACTATTCATACTCACCTTTCAGTTGTATTTTTTCTTTTTGCTATAATCAGGACCTCCCCAGTTTCTGTTAATAAACACAATAATTCACGTATCTAAGGGTACTTTTCCTGAAGATGGAGGTAGATGGCACTAAATCGCAAAGGAATAAAAGAATTGATGTCTGTAGGGAAATAGTTACACCAGTTGAAAAATTGCTATTCATACTGTAACTATTTCCCTACGGACATCAATGTTTTGATTCCTTCGCGATTTAGCGCTAGCTACCTCCTTTTTCAGGAAAAGTACCTTCAGTTACGTGAATTGTTGTTTTTATTACCAGAAACTAGGGAGGTCCTGAATATAGGTAAAGAAAAATCCAAACTGAAAAGGGAGTATGAACATTAATATTTCAACTGTTCTAACTATTTCCCTACGGACATTAATGCGCTGATTCCTTTGCGATTTATTGCTACCTACTTCTCTCTTCAGGAATAGTACCCTCAAATACGTGAATTGTGGTTTTTATAACCAGAAACTAGGGAGGTCTTGAATATACATGGAGAGAAAACCTAACTGAAATAAAAAATGAACAGTAATTTTTCAAATATTGTAAATATTTCCCTACGGATATCAATGGTTTGATTTCTTTGCGAATTAGTGTTTTCTACCTACTTCTTCAGGACCAGTAACCTCTGATACGTGGAATGTTGTTCTTATTAATAAAAACTAGCTAGGTTAGGAATATAGGTAAATGAAAAATCCTAGTGAAAGGAGCGTATGAACAGTAATTTTTTAACTTGTGTAACTATTTCCCAATGGACATCAATTCTTTGATTCCTTTGCAATTTAGTGCTGCACACCTCCTTCTTCAGGAACAGTACTCTCAGATACGTGAATTTTTGTTTTTATTACCAGAAACTAGGGTGATCCTTAACGTAAGTAAAAAAAATCCAATCTGAAAGATGTATATGAATAGTAATCTTTCAACTGGTGTAAATATTTCGCTACAAACATCAATGTTTTGATTCCTTTGCGATTTAGTGTTACCTACCTCTTTCTTCAGGAACAGTACCCTCAGATACGTGAATTGTTGTTTTTATTATCATAATCTAGGGAGGTCCGGAATATAGGTATAATTTTTACCCTCGATAAAACACTCGCTTAAGAAACAAAAAATTTATTTTGCACCATCTCCCGAAAAGTAAAAAGCTACGTTATTTCGTGCACGGATCTTAGCGCGAGGGGGCACCCCTAAGATTTTTTTAAGTTAATTTTTTAAAGTGTAATCTATATATTATTATTTTTTTATAGTTTAGTCTCCCTAAATTCAATTTTCTTCGATAAATAATTTTTTACCCTCGAAAAAAAAACTCGCTTAAGAAACGAAAAATTTATTTTGCACCACCTCCTGAGAAGTAAAAAGTAACGTTATTTCGTGCCCCGATCTAAGTGCGAGAGGGTACCCTTAAGATTTTTTAAAGTTAATTTTTAAAGTTTACTCTATTATATATTTTTTTTATAGTTTAGTCTCATTAAAATTCAATTTTCTTCGATAAATAATTTTTACCCTCGAAAAAAAACTCGCTTACTCTAATTTCAGTTAGGTTTTTTTCTTCTTCCTTTATTCTGGACCCCCTAGTCTCTGGTATTAAAAACAACAATTCACGTATTTGATGGTACTTTTCCTGAAGAAGGAGGTAGGTAGCACTAAATCGCAAAGGAATGAAAACATTAATATCCGTAGGGAAATAGTTACAACAGTTAAAATATTAATATTCCTACTCTCCTTTCAGTTAGGATTTTTCTTTTACCTATATTAAGGACCTTCCCAGTTTCTGGTAATAAAAACAACCATTCACGTATCTGAGAGTACTTTTCCTGAAGAAAAAGGTAGGTATCACAAAATAGCAAAGGAATCAAAACACTAATGCCCGTAGTGAAATAGTTACAACAGTTGAAAGATTACTATTCACACTCTCCTTTCAGCTGTATTTTATCTTTTTCCTAACTATTTCCCTACGGACAGTACCCTCATATACGTGAATTGTGGTTTTTATAACCAGAAACAAGGGAGGTCTTGAATATACATAGAGAGAAAACCTAACTGAAATAAAAGATGAACAGTAATTTTTCAAATATTGTAAATATTTCCCAACGGATATCAATGGTTTGATTCCTTTGCGAATTAGTGTTTTCTACCCCTTTCTTCAGGACCAGTAACCTCTGATACGTGAATTGTTGTTTTTATTAATAAAAACTAGGAAGGTTCGGAATATAGGAAAATGAAAAATCCTAACTGAAAGGAGCGTATGAACATTAATTTTTTAACTTGTGTAACTATTTCCCAATGGACATCAATTCTTTGATTCCTTTGCGTTTTAGTGCTGCATACCTCCTTTTTAAGGAACAGTACTCTCAGATACGTGAATTTTTGTTTTTATTACCAGAAACTAGGGTGATCCTTAACGTAAGTAAAAAAAAATCAAATCTGAAAGGTGTATTTGAATAATAATCTTTCAACTGGTGTAAATATTTCGCTAAAAACATCAATGTTTTGATTCCTTTGCGATTTTTTATTATCATAATCTAGGGAGGTCCGGAATATAGGTATAATTTTCACCCTCGATAAAACACTCGCTTAAGAAACGATCACCATCTCCCGAAAAGTAAAAAGCTACGTTATTTCGTGCCCGGATCTTAGCGCGATTAGGTACCCCTAAGATTTTTTAAGTTAATTTTTAAAGTGTAATCTATATATTATTATTTTTTTATAGTTTAGTCTTCCAAAATTCGATTTTCTTCGATAAGTAAGTTTTACCCTCGAAAAAAAACTCGCTTAAGAAACAAAAAATGTATTTTGCAACACTTCCCGAGAAGTAAAAAGTAACGTTTTTTCGTGCCCCGATCGAAGCGCGAGAGGGTAACCTTGAGATTTTTTTTAAGTTAATTTTTAAAGTTTACTCTATTATATATTTTTTTATAGTTTAGTCTCATTAAAATTCAATTTTCTTCGATAAATAATTTTTACCCTCGAAAAAAAACTCTCTTACTCTAATTTCGGTTAGGTTTTTTTCTTCTTCCTTTATTCTTGACCCCCTAGTCTCTGGTATTAAAAACAACAATTCACGTATTTGATGGTACTTTTCCTGAAGAAGGAGGTAGGTAGCACTAAATCGCAAAGGAATCAAAACAAACATGTCCGTAGGGAAATAGTTACAACAGTTAAAAGATTAATATTCCTACTCTCCTTTTAGTTAGGATTTTTCTTTTTCCAATATTAATAACCTTTCCAGTTTCTGGTAATAAAAACAACAATTCACGTATCTGAGGGTACTTTTCCTGAAGAAAGAGGTGGGTAGTACTAAATAACAAAGGAATCAAAACACTTATGTCCGTAGTGGAATAGTTACAAGAGTTGAAAGATTACTATTCATACTCTCCCTTCAGTTGTATTTTTTCTTTTTCCTATAATCAGGACCTCCCTAGTTTCTGTTAATAAACACAATAATTCACGTATCTAAGGGTACTTTTCCTTAGGATGGAGGTAGGTGGCACTAAATCGCAATGAAATCAAAGAATTGATGTCTGTAGTTACACAACAGTTGAAAATTTTTTATTCATACTATCCTTTCAGGTAGGTTTTTTAATTTTACCTGTTAGGACCAGTAACCTCTGATACGTGAATTGCAACATTTCTACACTCTATCATTAATATTTTGGAATATGTGGACCATCAAAGTTGGCAATTTGGTAATGGGACAGACAGGATCCCGGGTTCAGGACATGTAACTGAGGAAAAACTATAAGGAGGATAAGGCATATCATTTATTAGTAAGACATTTTTACCCGGGATGTGGAAAATAAAAAAATAACGCTTCAAAAAATTAAAATTGTTAAGATCTTAGCGCGAAGGGGTACCCTTAAGACTTTTTAGTTAATTTTTAAAGTGTAATCTTATATTATTATTTTTATAGTTTAGTCTCCCTAAATTCAATTTGGTTCGATAAATAATTTTACCCTCGAAAAAAATCGCTTAAGAAACGAAAAATTTATTTTGGACCACCTCGAGAAGCAAAAAGTAACGTTATTTAAGTGCCCCGATCGAAGCGCGAAGGGATGATATATATATATATATATATATATTATATATATATATATATATATATATATATATATATATATATATATATATATATATATATATATATATATATATATATCTTTATATACTATATATATATATATATATATATATATATATATGATATGATAGATGATGGATAGATAGATAGGATAGAGAGGAGAGAGAGAGAGAGAGAGAGGGTTTCTATTTTGACATAAACATGTTATCAAATAATAAACGGAGTTTACTCAATTTACGATAGCTCAATCGAAGAATTGTTTAAATGCACAAGCGTTAATTTTAAAATTAACAATTCTTAACTAGACGTATACCATTAACAAACGTTTCCGGAGCGACGATGCGGTCTTATTTGAGCAACTTTCTTCTTAAACTGAATAAATTCGAAATCTGATTTTTAATAATAAAGAGACACGACAAAGCACGTTCTCTGATTCTAACAATGAGCACTAAACTTGATTATACAGCTCATGGCATGAAAATTCAAGTTTACGTCGCTGGAGAATGACACGTCTGGACCTCAAAATGGTTGGGATGAGATAGAAAAGATGACATTAATTTATTTAGTAACAAGGAAAAATATTATATATACATAAACGTAATATAATATATATATAATGCAATATAAGTAGATATATATATATATATATAGATAAATATAAAACGATATATATATATATATAGACATTCTAAAAGAGATAATATATATATATATATATATATATATATACTATATATATATATATATATATATATATATATATATATATATATATATATATATATCTATAATACTGTTTAAAAATTCTATGGACGGGTGGACTAAGCTAAATTAGTTCAGACTGTAGAAACCGCAGAACGCGGGCACATTGTTTCTGAACTACTGGCGTCGATCTTCGATCTATGTTCTCGATTACAACATTTGAGTGGTCTACCCTACGTTATAAAGTACGTGGAGTCGATTAGTGTGTATTAGAAGGTGCTAGAATGCTTCCTTGTATAAGTTAGAACCCCTCCCTCCTTTTCTAGCCCTTCTAGCATGGTGTGTCCTACGTCATAGAATACACTTAATATTGTGTCTATACCTATGTTATAAGTCATGAGGAATCGAGTAGTGTCTATTACGAGGTGCTAGGATGCTTCCTTCTACGAGTTAGTAACCCACCCCCTTATCTAGCATTTTCAGCATTGTCCATGTCCTATTTGAATCAAAGAATACACAGAATAGACCAGCATCTATCTTATGATTTGTTTTGGGATATGGGGTTTGGTTGGGCGGACAATTAGGGACGTGCTAGGTGGTTCCTTCGGGGACGATCCATACCTTTTTAACACCCTATTGCACATTATATCGTATGTGGACAGACATACCCGATATTGGTATCTATTAGTGCATAATCGACACCGCTGGATCGGTTCCTGTGGGTTTACGACAGGTCACCGATTCATAACAAGACTTATTATTGCGACCAATGCGAAACCACCCTTTCTAATAACACGCCCGTGCAACATTTTTGTTTCTGGAGCTATAAAGCCGAGAGACTCGGTGTCGCCAGACAGTATGTTGAGGTATGCCGAGTCGATTGCCACTATTGCCGAGCGACTTTTCAGCCGTTGCGGTTTAGAACGCACCAGCAGTAAATTTTTCGTAGAGGGCACCTTCGTCAAAACCCTGATCACGATTGGGTGTGGATCAAACAGAATGGGTTGATCCAAAATGAATTCCCGTGGTTACTTTTCCGAACATAGAGTCCCAAATTGCAACGGCGGGGTCATTTATTTGATTCGTGACGCAAACAGCATGCTAACCAGCAAAAGAGGTCTTAGGGACATCATCCTCTTCAAGACTTGGCATGCCTTCTTCATATGTGGCATTATCGCTTCATCCGATGTTTCAAGCCGTTACGTCTAAGGGTGGCCCCCCTCCAACTAAAAAGCCAAGACTTTGAAAGTACCGGATGATCGATTGGTACATAATCGACACTGCTGAATCCCAATTTCCTGTGGTTTGACGAATCGATTCACTCCTAACAAGACTTAGTATTAGATATTACCCTACCCCCCTTTTCTATCACCCTATACAACATTTTTGTTTCTGGAACTATAAAGCGGAATCAATTCACCCTAGTATATTTTAAGAGTATTCCAAGTCGGACAGGAACAACTATTAGCCAGGCGCGACATTCAGCAGATAGCGGTTTGGTGGAACACTAACATGCGTTTTCTCGTGAAGAAAGCGCAGCGCTAAGTTAAAACCTATCATGACGGGTGTCAAACGGGGGTAGAACATCCCAAAAATGAGATTCCGTGGTTACTTTCCCGAACGCTAGAGTCCCCCCGCCGGGGGTCATTTATTTGGTTTCAAATGGTACCAATCAGCATACCTTAGCAAAGAGGTGTTAGAGACGTCGTATCCTCTTCAAACTTGGCATGCCTTCTTTATATGTGGCATCATCGCTTCATCCAATGTTTGGAGCCGTTACGTCTAAGGGTGGAGGCCCCCATCCCAAAAGTACTAAAAATAGCTTTTGAAAATTACCCGATATTGGTATCGGGACCCATAATCGAGCCCTGCTGAATCGATTCCTACTGGTTTGACAGAATCAATTCACTCTAACTGAACTTAGTGTTGGGATATTAACCTATTGCCTTTCTAGTGACCACAGCAGATGGACTAGGATACAGGGACTGTCGAACGAAACTCGGAACAGACCAGCTAGCCATGTTGGTATGCCAGGTGGAATATGCCGCGCTGTGCCGAGCGCGGTACATTTTCAACCGTTGCGGTTGTAGAACGTGGAAAACGAACATGGGTTGCTCTCGTAGGATTTTACCATTCGTCAAAACCTATCGCGGTGGGGTTGTCAAACAGGAGAACAAGGCTGTCCCAAGATAGGATCCCGTGGTTACTTTCCCAGTATAGAGTCCCCATCGCCCCCAGCAGTTCATTATTTGGCGTTTAATGGTGCAATCAGCATACCTTAGCAAAGAGGTGTTAGAGACGTCGTATCCTCTTGCTTGGCATGCCTTCTTTATATATGTAGTCATCGCTTCATCAGAACGACAAGCCAGGATTACGTCTAGGGGGTTTGACGGGCTATCCCAAAAACTACTAAAAATGAACTTTTGAAAATTACCCGATATTGGTATCGATTTTACATAATCGACCCTACTGGGATGGTGCTCTGTGGGTTTACGAGACAGTCAAATTCCTCTAAGACTTAAGTGTTAGATATTACCAATACCCGCCCCCCTTTCTAGCAGCACCTGTACAACATTTTGTGATTTCTGGAGCTATACTCAAAGCCGAAAACTGGGTGTTGGCTATTATGTTTTGAGGTATTCCGAGTCGAATGCCGCTATTGCCAGCGCGACTTTTCAACCGTCGCGGTTTTAGAACACACCAACATGCGTTTTGCGTAGAGAAGCTTACCCTTCGTGAAAATCCTATCATGACGGGTGTGAAACAGGGTAGAACATCTCAAAAATGAGATTCCGTGGTTACTTAACGCCAGAGTCCCCATCGCCCCAGCGGGGTCGGATTATTTGCTGATTTAATAATACGGTACCAATCATTATGCGAACAGCAAAGAGGTGTTAGAGACGTCGTATCCACTCTTCAGACTTGTCGTGCGAACCTTCTTTAGACAATGACTGGCAACATCGATTCCATCCGATGTTTGGAGCTAAATTACGTCTAGGGTGGGGGCCCCATAAGAACAGCAACACAAAAATAAACGACAGAGAGGTGAAGCGTGTGGTATCGATTTTTACATAATCGACACTGCTGAATCAGTTCCTGTGGTTCGACGGAATCGATTCACTCCTAATAAGAGTTAGTATTAGATATTATCCTAAAGCACCTGGCACAACATTTTGAACAAGGGCTATATGAAGCCGACTCAGTAATGCCTAGTATGTTTGGAGGATGCGCTGGTCGGTGGCACTACTCCGAGATGACCATTCGCTAACAGGCGTGGCGGGACCCAGAACACCAACGTGCGTTTTTCGTAGAGGCACGAACCGTCAAAAACCTAATCATAGGACAGGACAACTGCAAGAAATAGAGATGGGAAAAGCATCCCAAAAAAATGGGTTCGCGTAATTTGGTGGCTCGAACCAGGTCCCCATCGCCCAGCAGGGGTCCATTTATTGGTTTCAAATGGCATTTCATGAAGATGGAGGTAGGTGGCACTAATTCGCAAAGGAATCAAAGAATTGATGTCCGTAGGGAAATAGTTACACCAGCTGAAAGATTGCTATGCATACTCTAATTTTAGTTATGTTTTTTTCCTTTTACCTTTATTCTGGACCTCCCTAGTTTCTGGTAATAAAAACAACAATTCACGTAACTGAGGGTACTTTTAATGAAGAAGGAGGTAGGTAGCACTGAATCGTAAAGGAATCAAAACATTAATGTACGTAGGGAAATCTTTCAACTGGTGTAAATATTTTTCTACAAACATCAATGTTTTGATTCCTTTGCGATTTAGTGTTACCTACCTCCTTCTTCAGGAACAGTACCCTCAGATTCGTGAATTGTTGTTTTTATTACCAGAAATATATTATTATTTTTTAATAGTTTAGTCTCCCTAAATTCAATTTGCTTCGATAAATAATTTTTACCCTCGAAAAAAAAACTAAAAAGTAACGTTATTTCGTGCACCGATCGAAGCGCGAGGAGGTACCCTTAATATTTTTTTAAGTTAATTTTTAAAGTTTACTCTATTATATATTTTTTTATAGTATAGTCTCACTAAAATTCAATTTTCTTCGATAAATAATTTTTACCCTCGAAAATTTGGTTTCAAATGACACTTTTCCCGAAGATAGAGGTAGGTGGCACTAAATCGCAAAGGAATCAAAGAATTGATGTCCGTAGGGAAATAGTTACACCAGTTGAAAGATTACTATTCATACTCTAATTTTAGTTAGGTTTTTTTCCTTTTACCTTTATTCTAGACCTCCCTAATTTCTGGTATTAAAATCAACAATTCACGTATCTGAGGGTACCTTTCCTGAAGAAAGAGGTAGGTAGCACTAAATCGCAAAGGAATTAAAGCGTTGATATCCGTAGGGAAAAGGTCACAACAGTTGAAAATTTTTTATTCATACTATCCTTTCAGGTAGGTTTTTTAATTTTACCTGTTAGGACCAGTAACCTCTGATACGTGAATTATTGTTTTTATTAACTAAAAACTAGGGGTTGTAGGAATATAGGTTGCAATAAGAAAAATCTAACTGAAAGGAACGTTTGAGCAATAATTTTAACACTGTAACTATTTCCCAACAGTTTATCAATGCTGATTCCTTGCCATTTGGACTGGAGATCGTGACGCCTCCAGGCTGACCTTCCAAGACAGCAGTACTCTCGGGCTACGTGAATTTTTATTTTATTACCAGAAACTAGGGTGATCCTTAACGTAAGTAAAAAAAAATCCAATATGAAAGGTGTATATGAATAGTAATCTTTCAACTGAATTGTAAATATTTCATCTACCTTCTTTATCAAGTGTTGCTTGATTCCTTTGTAGTTTAAGATAATTCTGCCTCGTTCTTCAGGGTTTCAGGACACCTTCAGATACATGGAATTGTATTTGTTTTTATTATCATAAACTAGGGAGGGGTCAGAATATAGCTATAATTTTACCTTTAGTTCTGGAAAAAATGGAAATTTTGGTTGACACTACGTTTGCCATTTCAATTTTCAATAAATTTTGACTTATTTACAGCTTCTCCACTACCAATGAGGCTAGCATACTAACATTGGAAGCCACAATGATTATTCCTAAAATTTTATTAATGATTGAAATTTTGGGTTTTTTTGCCTTTTCGCCTAAGTTAGGGCACACACTGTGCCTCAATTACCTTTCAGATCTCTTTGAAACTAGGTTTTTTGAAATAAATGGAACAAAATACCTAGGAATGCAACATTTCTACACTCTATCATTAATATTTTGGAATATGTGGACCATCAAAGTTGGCAATTTGTTAAATGAGCCATGGGTCAGCGATCTCCCGAAAAGGAGCCGAGATGTAACTAAGAACTATAAGGATGATAAAAGAAAATAAATATCGGTTTATTAGTTGCAGAGGAGACGTATTACGGAAATTAAGGAAATAACGCTTTTAAAGTTAGGATGATTTAAGATCTTAGCGCAAAGAGAGGGTACTCTTAAGACTTTTAAGTTTAATTTTTAAAGTGTAATCTTTATATTATTTTTAGTTTAGTCCCTAAATTCAATTTGGTTCGATAAATAATTTTTACCCTCAAAAAAAAATCTAACTGGAACGAAAAATTTATTTTAGGACCTTCTCGAATGGAATGAACGTTATTTGTAGTGCCCCGATCGAAGCGCAGAGGAATATAGGGTATATAGTATATATAACAACATATATATATATATAATATTTATATATATGAAATATATATATATATATATATATATATAAATATGGAAGCGTTGTGGAGGGAGAAGAGAGTAGACGTGCTTATATGTATAAAAATATATATATATGACAGATATAATTGATATATAATATATATGATGTAATATAATATATAGCAGAATATATGATATATGAACATAACGTATACTATATATATATTAACCTCATATATATGCTTATATATGCTAGATATAGACGATAATAACATATAACATGATATATTATATAACATATATAATTACTGAGCATTATAACAACCTTGTAATAACATAGAGATAATAGTGGTATGAATATATATATATATATATATATATATATATATATATATATATATATATATATATATATATATATATAGAGAGAGAGAGAGAGAGAGAGAGAGAGTATATATATGGCTCATTTAACAAATTGCCAACTTTGATGGTCTACATATTCCAAAATATTAATGATAGAGTGTTGAAATGTTGCATATTTAGGTTTTTTGTTCCATTTATTTCAAAAATTCTAGTTTCAAAGAGATCTGAAAGGTAATTGAGGCACAGTGTGTGCCCAAACTTAGGCAAAAAGGCAAAAATTCCAAAAAAAAAAAATTTCAATCATTAATAAAATTTTAAGAATAATCTTTGTGGCTTCCAATGTTGGTATGCTAGCATCATTGGTAGTGGAGAAGCTGTAAATAAGTCAAAAATTATTGAAGCAATAGAAATGGCAGAGGTAGTGTCAACCAAAATTTAAATTTTTTCATATTTAAATTTTGGGCATTTTGAGTAATCACCTTAAAGTTCACCATTATGAAGATGCAGAGTTTAAAACTTATTTATAATTAACAGCTGCTCTTGCAATGGTGCTTATTAAATGAATCTATTTGGACTCATCTCTAATTATGATCTTTCAAATGAATAGTGAAATTTTGGGTCTTGTAATATGGAAAAAATGTGGTTGACACTACCTCTGCCATTTCAATTTTAATAAATTTTGATTTACAGCTTCTCCACTACCAATGATGCTAGCATACCAACTTCGGAAGCCACAATGATTATTCTTAAAATTTTATTAATGATTGAAATTTTTTTTTGGGGGGGATTTTTGCCTTTTTGCCTAAGTTGGGACACACACTGTGCCTCAATTACCTTTCAGATCTCTTTGAAACTAGGTTTTTTGAAATAAATGGAACAAAATACCTAGGGATGCAACATTTCAACACTCTATCATTAATATTTTGGAATATATGGACCCTCGAAGTTGGCAATTTGTTAAATGAGCCATAGGTCAGCAGCAACATGCACGTAACTAAAAAACTATAACAGGTACGAAAATAAATATCATTTTATTAATCAGGAGACAATTTTACCCCAAAAATTAAATAAATAAAAAAATAAAGCTTTTAAAATAAAGAAATATGTTTTGTTGTTGAAAAAATTACATTTTTTAGATAAATCAAAGATGTGTACTCCGGTGAGACATAAAGTTATAAATGAAAGCAGATTTTTTCTTTCCCTAAAGATATCCACGAGTAAGTCAAGAACGATAAGAAGGGTTTGGGGTTTCTCGGCCTACCGGGGACGACGGGTGGGGACTAGGTTGGCCTCCTCTGTCCACTCCTCGAACTAAAAGATATAAACAGAAAAATAATAGCCTGTATTTTGTGCGTAAATAAAAGCAGTGTTGGCAACTTTTTCTCTCGAGACAGTGCAGGTCATATAGAGCATGCACTGAAGATTTTACTAATATTAATAAGGAGTTGTGTAAATATTAGAATAAAATAATTTTTTTTAAGTTTCTGTAATGAAATTACTTCCTTCAATCAAAAACGTTATTTATTTTCGTGAAACCAGCTGTTCCATAGACCCCTAGGTTTCTTCTTTATCAGGCTACCCCTAGGGATGTTGTTTTTGGCTATCATAATAGGAGGTCAGAACTTATAATTTTTACCTTTGGTTCATGGAAAAAAAATGGAAATTTTTGGTTGACACTACGTTTGCCATTTCAATTTTCAATAAATTTTGACTTATTTACAGCTTCTCCACTACCAATGATGCTAGCATACCAATATTTTCTAAACTATTATTAACGATAATAAAAGACAATTGAAATTTTTTTTTTTTTTGGGAGGTTTTACCTTTTCGTGCTAAGTTGGGGACACACACTGTGCCTCAATTACCTTTCAGATCTCTTTGAAACTAGGTTTTTGAAATAATGGAACAAATACCTGAAAGGATGGTATTCTACGAGCATTCTATCATTAATATTTTAGATTATATGGACAGACCATCAAATTTGACAATTGTGCCCAAATGAGACCATGGGTTCAACGTCAGGACCAGGCAGATATGAACTAGAAAACTATAAGAGGTAAAAGAAAATAAATATCATTTATTGTAATCAGGAGACATTTTTACCCGGAAATTAAAAAAACAAGCCGAGGTTTGCTCCTAACGGAGCAAAGCTTGTCTTTGGGCGCGTGATAACAAACGCGCAGGGGCTCACGCCCGATAACAAAAAACTTTTAATGCAAAATTTTGACAATATGAAACCATGAGGACAAAGTTGATAAAATCGAAGCTGATAAAAGGCGAAAAACTAAAGTGGCAGGAAATAGATAAAAAATAGCAACTTTTAAAAATTAAATTTGTTAAGATCTTCAGCGCGAAGGGTGCCATTAAGACTTTTAAGTTAATTTGGTAAAAGTATGAATCTTTTATATTATTATTTTTTTATAGTTTGGTCTCCCCTAAGGAATTCAATTTGGATGATAAAATGTAATTTTATCCTCCTGAAAAAAATCGCTTAAAGAAAGGAAAATTTATTACGGACCACCTACGAAGCAAAAAGTAACGTTATTTAGTGCCCCGATCGAAACTTTAGAGGAATATATATATATATATATATATATATATATATATATATATAAATATAATTATATATATATATATATATATACTATATATATATATATATATATATATATATATATATATATATATCTATACTACATATATATATATATATATTGAGAAGAGTGAGTAAGGGGAGAGTACAAGAACATGAAAACATTAACAAATTGCTAACTTTGATGGTCTACATATTCCAAAATATTAATGATAGAGTGTTGAAATATGACAAATTTAGGTTTTTTGTTCCATTTATTTCCTCAATGCTACTATTATTTAGATCTGAAAGGTAATTGAGGCACAGTGTGTGCCAAAACGTAGGCAAAAAGGCAAAAATTCCACAAAAAAAAAATTTCAAAGAATAATCATTGTGGCTCCCAATGTTGGTATGCTAGCATCGTTGGTAGTGGAGAAGCTGTAAATAAGTCAAAAATTATTGAAGCAATTGAAATGGCAAAGTTATTATCAACCAAAATTTCCATTTGTTTTCCATGACCCAAATTTTGGGCATTTTGAGGTTATAATTAGAGGATAAGGTCCAAAATAGATTTCATTTTAATTACAAAGTTCAAAACTTGTTTATAAGGTAAACAAAGGCTGCTCTTGCCAATGGTGCTTATTAAAATGGAATCTATTTTGGACCTCATCCTCTAATTATGATCTCAAAATGCTCAAATTTGGGTCATGGAAAAAAATGGAAATTTTGGTTGACACTACCTCTGCCATTTCAATTTTAATAAATTTTGACTTATTTACAGCTTCTCCACTACCAATGATGCTAGCATACCAACTTCGGACACAATGATTATTCTTAAAATTTTATTAATGATTGAAATTTTTTTTTGGGGGGGATTTTTGCCTTTTTGCCTAAGTTGGGACACACACTGTGCCTCAATTACCTTTCAGATCTCTTTGAAACTAGGTTTTTTGAAATAAATGGAACAAAATACCTAGGGATGCAACATTTCAACACTCTATCATTAATATTTTGGAATATATGGACCCTCGAAGTTGGCAATTTGTTAAATGAGCCCATGAGTCAGCATCCGAAAGGCCAGGCATGCTTAACTAAAAAAACTATAACGGGTACACAAAATAAATATCATTTTATTAATCAGGAGACAATTTACCCCTGTGTAAAGGTAAATAAAAAAATAAAGCTTTTAAAAATAATTGGTTCCTTCAATTGGTGAAAAAACCCTGGCCTTGGATAAGATCAAAATGTAAACTTACTCCCAGTGAGGCATAAAGTTATAAATGTTGAATTTACTTATTTCCTAAAAAGAATATCCACGAGTAAACAAGAACGATAGAAGTCGGGGTTTCTATTCAGCCTTTCCAGGGGGACGACGGGTGGGGACCGTCACCTCCTCATGTCCCTCCATTTGGCTCAAACTAAAAGGACCGACAGAAAAATAATATTTTCTTATTTTGCGTAAATAAAGCGACATTTGGCAACTTTCTCTCGAGACAATGGGTGTTGAAGGTCATATAGAGCATGCACTGAAGATTTTTACTAATATTAATAAGAAGTATATTAATAAATAATGAAATAAATAATTTTTTTAAGTTTCTTCGATGAGTACTTCCTTCAATCAAAAACGTTATTTATTTTTCGTGTGGCTGTCATAATTTTAATTCTATGCTATTCCACTAGGGATCTAACCGAGCCCCCTTCTTCAGGAACAGTACCTTCAGATACCTAAATTGTTGTTTTTATTATCATAAACTAGGGAGGTCCAGAATATAGATATAATTTTTACCCTTTGGTTCATGGAAAAAATGGAAATTTTGGTTGACACTACGTTTGCCATTTCAATTTTCAATAAATTTTGACTTATTTACAGCTTCTCCACTACCAATGATGCTAGCATACCAACATTGGAAGCCACAATGATTATTCCTAAAATTTTATTAATGATTGAAATTTTTTTTTGGGGGGGGGTTTTGCCTTTTAGGCGAAGCAGGGACACCTTTTGTTTTTAAATGACGTATCTGATCTCTTGGAGTCGTGGATTTTTGAAATAAATGGAACAAAATACCTAGGGATGCAACATTTCTACACTCTATCATTAATATTTTGGAATATGTGGACCATCAAAGTTGGCAATTTGTTAAATGAGCCATAGGTCAGCATCCCGAAAAGGCCAGGCATGTAACTAAAGCACTATAAAAGAATGCAAATATCATTTTATTAATCAGGAGACATTTTACAAAGTGTTAAAAAAATAAAAAATAACTTTTTTAAGAGTGAAATTGTTAAGATCTTAACGGAAGGGTTTTATGGGCTGCAAGATTAATTTCGGTCTTGTCAACCTTATTTTTATAGTTGGTCTCCTAAGTTAATTTGGTTCAAATAGAAAGATAATTTTTATCCTCGAAAAAAAATCGCTTAAGGAAAGAAAAATTTATTTTGGACCACCTCCCGAGAAGCAAAAATAACGTTATTTAGTACTGGATCAGACTGAAGCAGAAGGGAATATAGAACAGATGAAATATGAAGACGACATATATATATATATATATATACTATATACTATATATATATATATATATATATGTATATATATATATATATATATATATATAACATATATATATACACAAATATACTATATATACTATATATACTTTCTACTAGTACTGTTCTGCTAATATATATATGTATTATATATATATAGATATATATAATATATATATATATATATATATATATAAATATATATATATATATATATATATATATATATATATATGGAACAGACATATATATATATATATATATATTTCCATTAACAAATCTTCTATATTGAGGAAAGTAGTAAGGAGATATATATATGAACCATTTGAACAAATTGCTAACTTTGATGATACCATATTCCAAAATAATGATAAGTGTTGAAATATTTAAGCATATTTAGGTTTTGTTCCGCATTTATTTAAAATTCTGGTTTCAAAGAGATCACAAGAAGGTAGTGAGGCAGTGTGTGCCAAAACGTAGGCAAAAAGGCAAAAATTCCACAAAAAAAAAATTTCAATCATTAATAAAATTTTAAGAATAATCTTTGTGGCTTCCAATGTTGGTATGCTAGCATCATTGGTAGTGGAGAAGCTGTAAATAAGTCAAAAATTATTGAAGCAATAGAAATGGCAGAGGTAGTGTCAACCAAAATTTAAATTTTTTTCCATGACCCAAATTTTGGGCATTTTGAGTAATCACCTTAAAGTTCCCTTATTATGAAAGATGCAAAGTTCAAAACTTGTTTATAAGGTAAACAAAGGCTGCTCTTGCCAATGGTGCTTATTAAAATGGAATCTATTTTGGACCTCATCCTCTAATTATGATCTCAAAATGCTCAAGAATTTTAGGTCATGGGAAAAATGGGACACCCAGTTGAGACACCTACTCTGCCATTTCAATTTTTAATAGAATTTTGACTTATTTACAAGCTTCTCACTACCAATGATGCTAACATCACCAACTTCAGGAGACCAGCGTAATTGATTCTTAAAATTTTATTAATGATTGAATTTTGGCTTTTTTGGGAGATTTTGCCTTTGCCTAAAGTTGGGTTTGACCTGTGCCTCGAGTTATAGCACTCAAGATCTCTGCTGAAACTAGGTTTTGGGAAATAAATGGAACAAAATACCTAGGGTTAACATTTCAACATATCGTGTATTTTAGGAGTGAATATAAGACCCTCGAAGTTGCATTTGTTAATGGGCCACATCAGATCAGCATCCCAAAAGGCCAGGCATGTAACTTAAAAACTATAACAGGTACACAAAAATATCATTTATTAATCAGGAGACAATTTTATTAGAAATTAAAATAAATAAAAAATATAAAGCTTTCAAAAATTAGAAAATTGTTTTTAATTGTTGGCAAATTACATTTATGATAAATCAAGATGTGATTCTCCTGGTGGGCTGGAGACATGACGTGTTGAACCGCTGCTTTTTCATTCAAAGAGCTATCCACAGTAAACAAGAACGTATGGGAGGATCGGGTTGCGCTCGGCCTACCGAAGGGGGGACGACGGGTGGGGACTGATACTCAATCCCTCCGTTGGCTCAGGCCCCTAAAAGGATATAAACAAAAAATAATATTTTCTTATTTTGCGTAAATCGCAGTATTTAGCATTTCTCTCGAGACAATACAGTTTTGAGGTCATATGAGCCAGTGGGGTTACACTAATAATGCAGGAGTTATGCTAATAATATTAGAATAAAAATAATTTTTTTTTTTAAGTTTCTGCATTAAAGTACTTCCTTCATCAGGTTAATGCTGTTTTCGTGTAGCTGTTAACTAGTTTTTCTTCTCCTCAAAGGAAGAGGTGTTTAATGCAGTTTTAGATTCCCATACACTCTCTCTCTCTCTCTCTCTTTCTTTCTCTCAATTCTCTCTCTCATTTCTCTCTCTCCTACCTCTCTCTCTCTCTATCTATCTATCTATCTATCTATCTATCTATCTATCTATCTATCTATATATATATATATATATAAATATATATATATATATATATATATATATATATATATATATATATATATACTATATATAAATATATATATATATATATATATAATATATTAAATATAGACAACTATATATATATATCTATATATATATATATATACTCTCACTTATATGATATATATATATATATATATATATATATATATATATATATATCTCTATATATATATATATATATGTAGATAGATGAATGAGCCTAGGCTGGGCGTGAATGGTAGATGAATAGTCGTCAGATATAGATAGATCTATCTATCATCTATAACTATATCTATATATATATATATATATATATATATATATATATGATACTATATATGATATATATCATATATATATATATACTATACTTATCTCTTATATATATATATATATATATATATAACCTATATATATATATAGATAGATAGATAGATAGATAGATAGATAAGAGAAGAAGAAGAGAGAAGAAGAAGAAGAAAGAAAGAAGAAGAGAGATTTCTATTTATAAACATGTTATCCAAAATGGCCGACGGGTTACTCAATTTTGATCAATCAAAATTGTTTAAATTTTTTTAAACGTTAATTTTTAAAATTAGAAACAGTGTAACTAACATACCGTTAACAAACGCTTTCCTGGCGACGAACCTGATTATTTACAACAACTTTCTTTATAAACTGTGAACAAATTCACTCGATTTTTAATAATAAAGGAGACACATAATAACCGATTGTGATCCACAGTTCTGAAGCCAGATTAGCGTAAACTTGATTATAGCCTCAACAGAATTCAGGACGTCGATAGAAAGGATGACATCATTCAAAATAGTTGGGATAGGTCACAGAAAAGATGCCATTTATTTGACAAAAAAAAATATTATATACATAAACTTGTAAATATATATTTATATATATATATATATATATATACTGCTATATATATATATATATATAGAAACATACACCATATATTTATATGCTATATATATATAAACAACAACAACATATATATATATAAATATGAATATATTATATATATATATATATATATATATATATATATACTATATATATACTACTATATATATATATATATATCTTTTTGTTTGAAAATTCTATGGGACGGGTGGGCTGGGTTTAAACTAATTAATTCAATTTAGAAACCGCAAGGGCAACCGGGCACAGCTGTTTTCTGAACTCTGGCGTATTAACCGATCGCTATGTTCTCGATTACGCAACAGTGTGGGATCATTTATACGTTATAGTTACGTTAGGTCGGCGGTGGTGAATGTGGACCCAAGTGCTAGAATGCTTCCTTGTATAAGTTAGAACCCCTCCCTCCTTTTCTCTAGCCCTTCTAGCATGGTGTGTCCTACGTCTTGGATACATAGCCCAATATTGTGTCTATACCTATGTTATAAGTCATGAGGAATCGAGTAGTGTCTATTACGAGGAATTTAGGATGCTTCCCTTCTGGAGGGTTCAAGCTAACCCACCCCTTATCTAGCATTTTCCCCAGCATTCCATGTCCGGATCAAAGAATAAATGCAAATGTGGGCATCATATCAACTTATGGACATAGGTATGAGGATTCGGTTGGCGCTATATTGGAAATAATGCTAGATTGGTTCATACGGGATCATTACGCACATAACACTTCTAGTTACGATTATATCGTATGTGACGGAATACCCGATATTGGTATCTATTAGTGCATAATCGACACTCTGAATCGATTCCTGTAGTTTACGACGGAATCGATTCACTCTAACAAGACTTAGTGTAGATATTACAGAAGCCTTTCTGCTACGCCGTGCGAACATTTTGTTTCGTGAAGGCTACCATGCCGAGCTCGGGTCGAACCTAGGCCAGTTTTTGAGGTATGCCGAGTCGATTGCCACTGAGCCACGGGACAACGACTTGCTCAGACCATTTGGTTAGGGCTTCCAACATGCGGGCTCGTAGAGGGCGCAGCGCCCTTCGTCAAGACCTATCGGCGACGGAGTTGTCAGGACAGGACAGAACGTTGGAATAAGAGATTCCCGTGGTTGCTTTTCCGAACATAAGAGTCCCCCATTGCAACAGCGGGGGTCATTTATTTGGTTTAAAAATTTACCAAACAGCATACCTTAGCAAAAAGAGGTGTTAGAGAACATCGTATCCTCTTCAAACTGGGCATGCCTTCTTTATATGTGGCATTATCGCTTCATCCGATGTTTCAAGCCGTTACGTCTAAGGGTGGCCCCCCCCCCTCCAAAAAAAAACTAAAAGTAAACTTTTGAAAATTACCCGATATTGGTATCGATTGGTACATAATCGACACTGCTGAATCGATTCCTGTGGTTTACGACGGAATCGATTCACTCCTAACAAGACTTAGATATTACCCTACCCCCCCCCTTTCTAAAGCACCTGTACAACATTTTTGTTTCTGGAGCTATAAAGCCGAGCTCGGTGTTGCCTAGTATGTTTTGAGGTATTCCGAGTCGATTGCCGCTATTGCCGAGCGCGACTTTTCAAACGTTGCGGTTTTAGAACGCACCAACATGCGTTTTTCGTAGAGGGCTTACCCTTCGTCAAAAACCTATCACGTGGGTGTCAAACAGGGGTAGAACTTCCCAAAAAAATGAGATTCCCGTGGTTACTCGAACATAGAAGTCCCCATCACGCCCCAGCGGGGGTTCATTTATTTGGTTTCAAATGATACCAATCAGCATACCTTAGCAAAAGAGGTGTTAGAGACGTCGTATCCTCTTCAAACTTGGCATGCCTTCTTTATATGTGGCATCATCGCTTCATCCAATGTTTGGAGCCGTTACGTCTAAGGGTGGAGGCCCCATCCCAAAAAAACTACTAAAAATAAACTTTTGAAAATTACCCGATATTGGTATCGGTGCACATAATCGACCTGCTGCGGGATCAGTTCTTCCTGTGGTTTGTGACGGAATCGATTCCTCTATAGACTTGGATGGTAGATGAACCTAAGCCTTTTCTAAAGCGCCTGTACAACGGACGCTGTTTCTGGAGCTATAAGCCGAAAACTCGGTGTTCCCAGCCCACGTATTGAGGTAGCGCCGAGGTCGGATGCACGTAACCGAGCGGTTTTGCAACGTTACGTTGCGGTTTAGAACGCACCAACATGCGTTTCTCGTAGAGAAGGCGTACCCTTCGTCAAAAACCTAACATGACGGGTGTCAAACAGGGTTTGAGGACATCCCAAAATGAGGTCCCGTGGTTGCTTTCCCGAACGCCAGGTCTCCCCATCGCTGGGGTTCATTTATTTGGTTTCAAATGGTACCAATCAGCATACCTTAGCAAAGGGTGTTAGAGACGTCGTAATCCTCTTAAAACTGGCATGCCTTCTAACTATATGTAGCATCATCACTTCGTCAAATGTTTCAGAAGATCGTTGCGTCTAGGTGTGTTTATCACCCAAAAAAACTACTAAAATGAACTTTTGAAAATTACCCGATATTGGATCGATTTTTACATAATCGACCCTGCTGAATCATTCGCTCTCTGTGGTTTGAACGGAATCGTTCACTCTAAGTATTAGATATTAACCTACCACCCCCCCCCTTTTCTAAAGCGCCTGTACAACATTTGTTTCTGGAGCTATAAAGACTCTTGAGAGCTGGGTGTTGGCTGTATGTTTTAATTATTCCAGGGTCGATACCATATTGCCGAGCGCGAACTTGGAAGGAAAACGCCAGCCATCGCCGGTTTTAGAACGCACCAACATGCGTTTTACGTAGATGGCGTACCCTTCGGTCAAAAACCTATCATGACGGGTATCAAACAGGGTAGAACATCTCAAAAATGAGATTCCCGTATTTACTTTCCCGAACGCCAGAGTCCCCATCGCCCCAGCGAAGTGGTGGCATTTGTTTGGTTCTCGATGACGCAATCCAGTACGATACCTTAGCAAGGAGGTGTTAAGGGCGTCGTATCCTCTTCAAACTTGTCATGCCTTCTTTATATGTGGCAACATCGATTCATCCGATGTTTGGAGCCGTTACGTCTAAGGGTGGGGGCCCCATCCCAAAAAAAAACTACTAAAAATAAACTTTTGAAAATTACCCGATATTGGTATCGATTTTTACATAATCGACCCTGCTGATCGAATTCTGTGGTTTACGACGGAATCAATTCACTCAACAAGAGTTAGTATTAGATATTATCCTAAAGCACCTGTACAACATTTTTTGTTTCTGGGGCTACGAAGCCAAGCTCGGTAATGCCTAGTATGTTTTGAGGTATGCTGAGTCGATTGCCGCTACTCCCGAGAGCGACCATTCAACCGTTGCGGTTTAAGAACGCACCAACGTGCGTTTTTCGTAGAGGGCACACCCTTCGTCAAAAACCTATCATGACGGGTGTCAAACAGGGATAGAACATCCCAAAAATGAGATTCCCGTGGTTACTTTCCCGAACGCCAGAGTCCCCATCGCCCAGCGGGGGGTCATTTATTTGGTATGACACTTTTCCCGAAGATGGAGGTAGGTGGCACTAATTCGCAAAGGAATCAAAGAATTGATGTCCGTAGGGAAATAGTTACACCAGCTGAAAGATTGCTATGCATACTCTAATTTTAGTTATGTTTTTTTCCTTTTACCTTTATTCTGGACCTCCCTAGTTTCTGGTAATAAAAACAACAATTCACGTAACTGAGGGTACTTTTAATGAAGAAGGAGGTAGGTAGCACTGAATCGTAAAGGAATCAAAACATTAATGTACGTAGGGAAATCTTTCAACTGGTGTAAATATTTTTCTACAAACATCAATGTTTTGATTCCTTTGCGATTTAGTGTTACCTACCTCCTTCTTCAGGAACAGTACCCTCAGATTCGTGAATTGTTGTTTTTATTATCATAAACTAGGGAGGTCCGGAATATAGGTATAATTTTTACCCTCGAAAAAACACTCGCTTAAGGAACAAAAAATTTATTTTGCACCATCTCCCGAGAAGTAAAAAGTAAAAAGGTAACGTTATTTCGTGCCCGGATCTTAGCGCGAGGGGGTACTCTTAAGATTTTTTTAAGTTAATCTATATATTATTATTTTTTAATAGTTTAGTCTCCCTAAATTCAATTTGCTTCGATAAATAATTTTTACCCTCGAAAAAAAAACTCGCTTAGGAAACGAAAAATTTATTTTGCACCACCTCCCGAGAAGTAAAAAGTAACGTTATTTCGTGCACCGATCGAAGCGCGAGGAGGTACCCTTAATATTTTTTTAAGTTAATTTTTAAAGTTTACTCTATTATATATTTTTTTATAGTATAGTCTCACTAAAATTCAATTTTCTTCGATAAATAATTTTTACCCTCGAAAATTTGGTTTCAAATGACACTTTTCCCGAAGATAGAGGTAGGTGGCACTAAATCGCAAAGGAATCAAAGAATTGATGTCCGTAGGGAAATAGTTACACCAGTTGAAAGATTACTATTCATACTCTAATTTTAGTTAGGTTTTTTTCCTTTTACCTTTATTCTAGACCTCCCTAGTTTCTGGTATTAAAATCAACAATTCACGTATCTGAGGGTACCTTTCCTGAAGAAAGAGGTAGGTAGCACTAAATCGCAAAGGAATTAAAGCGTTGATATCCGTAGGGAAAAGGTCACAACAGTTGAAAATTTTTTATTCATACTATCCTTTCAGGTAGGTTTTTTAATTTTACCTGTTAGGACCAGTAACCTCTGATACGTGAATTGTTGTTTTTATTAATAAAAACTAGGGAGGTTAGGAATATAGGTTAATGAAAAATCATAACTGAAAGGAGCGTTTGAACAGTAATTTTTTTTAACTTTGTAACCATTTCCCAACGGACATCAATTCTTTGATTCCTTTGCGATTTAGTGCTGCATACCTCCTTCTTCAAGAACAGTACTCTCAGATACGTGAATTTTTATTTTTATTACCAGAAACTAGGGTGATCCTTAACGTAAGTAAAAAAAAAATCCAATATGAAAGGTGTATATGAATAGTAATCTTTCAACTGGTGTAAATATTTCGCTACAAACATCAATGTTTTGATTCCTTTGTGATTTAATGTTACCTACCTCCTTCTTCAGGAACAGTACCTTCAGATACGTAAATTGTTGTTTTTATTATCATAAACTAGGGAGGTCCAGAATATAGCTATAATTTTTACCCTTTGGGTAATGGAAAAAATGGAAATTTTGGTTGACACTACGGGGGGTTTTTTGCCTTTTCGCCTAAGTTAGGGCACACACTGTGCCTCAATTACCTTTCAGATCTCTTTGAAACTAGGTTTTTTGAAATAAATGGAACAAAATACCTAGGAATGCAACATTTCTACACTCTATCATTAATATTTTGGAATATGTGGACCATCAAAGTTGGCAATTTGTTAAATGAGCCATAGGTCAGCCCCGAAAAAGCCAGGCATGTAACTAAAAAACTATAAAGCTAGCTAGAAGAAAATAAATATCATTTTATTATTAATCAGGAGACATTTTACCCCGGAAATTAAAAAAAATAAAAAATAACGCTTTTAAAGTTAAAGTTATTGGGATCTTTAAAGCGCGAAGGGTACCTTAAGACTTTTAAGTTAATTTTAAAGAAGTGTAATATTTATATTATTATTTTTTTTATAGTTTAGTCTCTCTTAAAATTCAATTTGGTTCGATAAATAATTTTTACCCTCGAAAAAAAATCGCTTAAGGAATTATTTTGCAACACCTCCCGAGAAGTAAAAAGTAACGTTATTTAGTGCCAAATCGAAGCGCGAAGGGATATATAGTATATATATATATATATATATATATATAGTATCCTATTCTGCTATATACTAGTATATATAAATATATATAACCTTATATGCTTATATATATATATATATATATATTTGCTATATATATATATATATATATATATATATATATATATATAGACATATATATATATATATATATATATATATATATATTATAAGTTCCTATTATGAAAGATGAAAAGTTCAAAACTTGTTTATAAGGTAAACAAAGGCTGCTCTTGCCAATGGTGCTTATTAAAATGGAATCTATTTTGGACCTCATCCTCTAATTATGATCTCAAAATGCCCAAATTTGGGTCATGGAAAAAAATGGAAATTTTGGTTGACACTACCTCTGCCATTTCAATTGCTTCAATAAATTTTGACTTATTTACAGCTTCTCCACTACCAATGATGCTAGCATACCAACTTCGGAAGCCACAATGATTATTCTTAAAATTTTATTAATGATTGAAATTTTTTTTTTGGGGGGGGGATTTTTGCCTTTTTGCCTAAGTTGGGGCACACACTGTGCCTCAATTACCTTTCAGATCTCTTTGAAACTAGGTTTTTTGAAATAAATGGAACAAAATACCTAGGGATGCAACATTTCAACACTCTATCATTAATATTTTGGAATATATGGACCCTCGAAGTTGGCAATTTGTTAAATGATATAGGTTGACATCCCGAAAAGGTCAGGCATTGGAACTAGATCGCAAAAATCGGTCTACAAACATGTCGAGCTTTATGGCATACGACAGCCAAACAATTTTGGAAATTAATAAAAATAAATAAAAAAATAAAGCTTTTAAAAAATTAAAATTGTTTTTAATTGTTGAAAAAATTACATTTTTGGATAAATCAAAGATGTGGCTTACTCCCGAGTGAGATAAAATTTTTTAAATGTTTAATTTTTTCTTTTACTAAAGAATACCCCATGAGTAAACAAGAACGATAGAGAGAGTCGGGGTTTCTCAGCCTGGGGGACGACGGGTGGGGACTTCGTCCTCCTCTGTCCCTCCATTGGCTCGAACCAAAAAGGATATAAACAGAAAAAAATGAATATTTTCTTGTATTTTGCAGAATAGAAGATGGGGGCAGTGGACGCTTGGCTCTCATCTCAGGACAAGCTAAGTGGTTTGCTGAGGTCATATAGAGAATGTTTACTAGTTTTATTTAATATTAATAAGGACGTATTAATAAATATTTGAATAAAGTGAGGACATTTTAAGACGAAGGGAGTTCCTTCGATAAGTGAGGTTACTGATTTTCGTGTAGCTGTGCTGAGTTTTAGACCCACATGCTCCTCGGGATGCTGGCCTAACCTCTTCAGGAACAGTACCTTCGAATACGTAAATTGTTGTTTGGCCATCACTTAAACTAGGGAGGTCAGAATATAGCTATAATTTTACCCTTTGGTTCATGGAAAAATACAAATTTTAGTTGACACTACGTTTGCCATTTCAATTTTCAATAAATTTTGACTTATTACAGCTTCTCACCCACTACCAATGATGCTATCAACATTGGAAGCCACAGATGATTGGGACTTTTTGACTGTTTTATTAATGATTGGGGGACACCTTTTTTTTTTGGGGTTTGCCTTTTCTGCTAAGTTAGGGCACACACTGTGCCTCAATTACCTTTCAGATATCTCTTTGAAACTAGGTTTTTTGAAATAAATGGAACAAAATACCTAGGAATGCAACATTTCTACACTCTATCATTAATATTTTGGAATATGTGGACCATCAAAGTTGGCAATTTGTTAAATGAGCCATAGGTCAGTCCCGAAAAGGCCAGGCATGTAACTAAAAAACTATAAGAGGTAAAAGAAAATAAATATCATTTTTTTACTGCAACGAGCTCTCACTTCATGTTCTACTGACTTTTCTGTTTGCGGTATATGTTGTGCACCTCACCCCAAATCTGGGGAAGGGAGGAAGATGATGATGATGATGATATATTTATTTTTTATATTGATTATGAATATTTTCAAGTTCTGACGTTCTTTGTATTTTTCTTCAATATCATTTTTTATTAAACGAAAAATTTGGGCCATTGGACCACCTCCCGAAGCAAAAATGCGTTATTTAGTACTTGATCGAAGCGCGAAGGGAATATATATATATATAACTTATATATATATATATATATATATATGCTTCTCTGCTATATATATATATATATGGCATTCTAAATAACCTGCTATATATATAAACACTGCTCTTCTTTGCTATCTACTTCTCTACTATATACCTACTCTCTCTATAACAAATATATATATATATATAGTGATTCCATATATATATATATATATATATATATATATACCCTCCCTGCCTGTATATATTAGTGCATAATCGGCTTTTCTTGGATCGATCCGGGATGGGTTTACGAACGGGGTTCAATTCACTCTAACAAGTTAGTGTGGGATAATACCTTAACAGCCTTTCTAGTGCGCGTGCAAAATTTTTATTTCTGGAGCTGGCAAGCGCTGAGCTCGGTGTTGCCTAGTATGTGTTTTGGTATGCCGAGTCGGGTTACCGCTACTTCCGGACGCGACTTTCTTAAACGTTGCAGTTTAGGAAGGACATACCTGGGCTATGGCGTTGGCGTTTTCGTGAGACTTCCCTTCGTCCAAAAAACCTATCATGACGGGTCAAACAGGGGTTAGAACATCAAAATGAGATTCCGTGGTTTACTTTCGAACATAGCGTCCCATCCTTGGTAGCAAGGGTTCATTTATTTGGTTTTCAAGATAGTACCGTCAGCATACCTTAGCAAGGATGTTAGAACGTCGTAGCTCTTCAAACGACCCAGGCATACCTTCTTTATATGTGGCAACATCGCTTCATCCAATGTTTGGAGCCGTTACGTCTAAGGGTGGAGGCCCCATCCCAAAAAAACTACTAAAAATAAACTTTTGAAAAATTGCGATATTGGTATCGATTTTACATAATGTTCTGAATCGGGTTCGACAGTTTGACGGAATCGATTCACTCTAAACTGAACAGTGTTGGATATTACCCTACCCCCTTTTCTAAAGCACCATACCTTTCTTTATTTGTTTCTGGGCTATAAAGGGCGAACTCGGATGGACGCCTAATGTTGTGCCCAGTATTACAGGTCGATTACGCTTTTGCCCGAGCACGACTTTTCAGCCGTTGCGGTTTTAGAACGCGCACCAACACGTGGTGCTGATGTGTAGAGGGCTTACCGCTAAGATCTTAAGTCCTATCATGACGGGTATGCAAGAAACAGGGTGCAGAACATCCCAAAAATATGAGATTCCCGTGGCTACACTTTCGAACACGGGGATCCCCATCCTTGCAGTCATTTATTGGTTCAAATAACATTTCGGATAAAGTTGGGACGCTAAATCGCAAGGGTAAAAAAGTGATGATGTCCGTAGGGAAATAGTTACACCAGTTAAAATATTGCTATTCATACTAATTTTAGTTAGTTTTTTTTCCTATTACCTTTATTCTGGACCTCACCTCGATAGTTTCTGGTATTAAAACCACCAATTCACGTATCTGAGGGTACCTTTCCTGAAGAAGGAGGTAGGTAGCACTAAATCGCAAAGGAATTAAAGCGTTGATGTCCGTAGGGAAAAGGTCACAACAGTTGAAAATTTTTTATTCATACTATCCTTCCATATAGGTTTTTTTTTCTTTTACCTATAAACGAAACCTCCCTAGTTTCTGGTAATAAAAACAACAATTCTCGTATCTGAGGGTACTTTTAATAAGGAAGGCGGTTGGTAGCACTGAATCGTAAAGGAATCAAAACACTAATGTCCGTAGGTAAATAGTTCCACCAGTTGAAAATACTCCAATTTCAGTTAGTTTTTTTCTTCTTCTTGTTGTTTTTATATACAGAAACTAGGGAGCTCTTGAATATACATAGAGAGAAAACCTAACTGGAATGAAAGATGAACAGTAATTTTTCAAATATTGTAAAAATTTCCCTACGGATATCGATGGTTTTATTCCTTTGCGAATTAGTGTTTTCTACCTCCTTCTTCAGGACCAGTAACCTCTGATACGTGAATTGTTGTTTTTATTAATAAAAACTATGGAGGTTCGGAATATAGGTAAATGAAAAATCCTAACTGAAAGGAGCGTTTGAACAGTACTTTTTTTAACTTTGTAACTATTTCCCAACGGACATCAATTCTTTGATTCCTTTGCGATTTAGTGCTGCATACCTCCTTCTTCAAGAACAGTACTCTCAGATACGTGAATTTTTATTTTTATTACCAGAAACTAGGGT
>JABUQX010138871.1:0-7500 GCA_015478945.1 Trachelipus rathkii
CTAAAATTTTCACTAAATTGTCACCAGTTCCTTCCAGAGGTTTCATCCGATCTATCCTCACGTGGCCTTCCTTTGCTTGGCATACTTTAGATGGATTTTTAGTTTCCGACTCCTCTCCTGAAGAACAATATGAACCTGCGTGCCGTTTTTGGTCGGTTGGATGATGCGGGAATTCGTCTCATCCTAAAAAGTGCGTCTTCGGCGCGTCTTCTCTTACATTCCCTTGGTCACAAAGTCTCGGCTGAGGGTATTTGCCCTCTTGTAGACCGTGTCACCGCTACCGAGCCTTTCCTCTTCCCAAAATCAAAAGCAACTTCGTCAATATCTGGGAATGATAGGAACTTTTACCAACAGATTTTCTGAAATCCAGCGGCAGTTAGGCCCGCTTACAGCCCTCATTCGTCCTAAACAGCGAGGCAGCACACTAAAGTCGACTGGTCTCCGGCAGCAGAGTCTGCTTTTGAGGCTTCCAAAGAAGCCCTCGCCTCCGCCACTCTTTTAGTATCCCCCCGATACCGCACCAGCGAGAGGCCAGGTATGCCTCGATTCGCTGTTGGTGGGTGCTCAGCAGTTTAAAAGGGCGAATGCGTTTGCCATTGCCTTCTTTTCACGCAAGCTTCAACCAGCCGAAACAAGGTATAGTGCTTTTGGACGGGACATTGCTTGCTATTACTTGCTGTTCGCATTTTCGGTATCTTTTTGGAAGTACGGGAAGTTCACATCCTGACCGACAAACAAAGCGATCACTTTGCAATGGCTTCACGGCTGACGTCCTCCCGTGAGCTTCGTACACTCGAATTTTGTTTCCCAGTTTATACAGACATACGTCACATCTCCGGAGTTGATAATTTTAACCGCGGATGCTCTTTCTCGGATGAAATTAACGCTCTTTCTCCCATTCCTGACATTTGATTACGCAGCCATGGGCGCGTGCCTAGGAGTCAAGACCAATATCGATCTCAAGCAGGACTTCTTCTCTACAGCTGCAGTGCCTCAATCTCCGGGCCATAGAGAAGAGACTCTTGTGCAACATTTCAACAGGCAATCCTCGTCTTTTCGTACCTGATGCTCTTCGAAAGGCAAGGCAGTCTTCTGCAATCTCCATTCGCTTCACACCCTGGCGTCGAGGCTTCACGCAAACTGGTACGCTCGTTTTGTGTGGCCTAAAGTTAACGCCGACGTAGACGGAACTGGGTCGCGCCTGTAATGGCTTGTCAGCGCCTAAGTGCAAGACATACTAGCTCCCTTAGGCACTTTCTTGCCTCCTGGTAACGGTTTGAGCGAGTCCAACATCGACATCGTTGGACCTCTTCACCCTTCTCATGGCAAGCGATATATCCTCAACTGTATTGATCGGTTTTTAACCTCGTTGACGGAAGCTCTACCACTCCTCTGATCGCTACAGCGAATCTATTGCTAAGCTTCCTTTTCCACTTGGCATCCTCGGTTTGGCATTCCCTTCTCGGTCACAAGGATCAAGGTCCGCGTTTTCGAATTCCCTACCTTTGGAAAGATTTGATGCGCTTGCTTGGTTCTGAAAAGATCCATACAACCAGTTTCCACCCTATCTCGAACGGGTTTTGTGAACGTTTCAACCGTCAGCTAAAGGCTTTCTCAATGGACATCCACCCAGAAACATCTGGAACGGAAGCCCTCCCTTCTGTTATGACTTCGGTTATACGGCACGGCGTTAACGGAGGACTTCAGGTTCAGCTTCCGAACTGTTTATGGCTCTACTCTCCGTCTGCCGGGCGAGTCTTCTCTCAATCTTTCCCTCCTGCTACTTGCTGATCCCACCCTGTATCTCACATCGCTTGAAACGCATGCGCCCTCTCCTGGAGACTCTACTCCGACCCGCCACAAAAGGTGCACTCTTTTACTTCCGAAAGATCTTCTTCTTGTACCCATTTGTTTTGGTGAGGCATGACTCCACCGTTCTCCCTCCAACCCAAGTACGACGGCTTCCCGGTTTTACTTCGGAAGAGAAGTTCTTCAAAGTACAGCTTCCTACTCGTCGTTATATCGATCGATCGTATCAAACCTGCCTATTTTGAGGCGAATCCTCCTGACGTCCAAGATTCGGACTTGTTTCCAAACCCAATTCTGATTCCTTTGGATACATCTTCTTATCCTGTACCAGATTCTCCACCTCCTTACATCTCCTCCCGACTCTTCTCCTCCTTCATCTTAATCTTCCTCACCTCCTTCATCTCCTCCGACTCTTCTCCTCTTCATCTCCCTCTGACTCTCCCTCTCCACCACTCCTTCCTCTTGATCCAGATCCTCTTCCTTTTCCTCCTTCTCCTCTCCTCTACCGTCTCTCCCACTCCACCATCCTGCCATGCCTTCCACAAGTCGTACTGCAGATGTTCCACTTCCCTCTCGTATTCTCGCCCTCTGTCACACTCCTGCCACATCCAACACCAGCCTCGATTCTAAGGCCCTGTCCTGGGTTGCATGCCGCCTGCGTCCAGAGACTATCGAGCAGAGGCGTCAATTGCGCAGGCAACACTCCGATAGACCGGGATTAGAGCGCCCGCCTCAGCTCTGCAGGGGGTACTGTGGAGAGGCACTCTCTGTGGAAGTGGAAAGAACATCTATACAGGCTGAACTACAAAGCCGAACTACGAAGTTACAGGGTAGTACCGAACACACCCTATGTTTAAAAATGTAGTTGTAGTTTCGTGGGAACTAAGCACGCCACCAAGCCGCCGAATTATCACTTTTCAAAATCGAGTTCATGTAACTTCCTTCTAGAGAATTAATATAAAATAATAAGCAAAAAAGGACAACATTATATTAAAATACGAGCAAATTGATGTTAATTATATAACCAAACCCCAAACCAAGGTGAGTTTAGAAAAAGGGCAGCCTATTAAGTACATTATTTTAGGGTAAATAGACCAAAGTTAGGCGAACCTAGATTAGTCGGTGGAGCCTAAAGCTGAGGTTTAGAAATAGGTTGCAACGAAAACGCATCAGATTGAATAGGTATCAAAAATAATGTCTAAAATCCAGTAAGAAAACAAGTGAAGTGTTCATGCATGCCAGTGAAAATTTGCGGTAGGCTTAGGTAGCGTTCAAGCAATTAGCCTAACTTAGCGGTCAGAGGCTAGAGTAAAGAGAACTAGGTGGATATTTAGAGCCGCATGTAATTTTAAGTATAAATATGGGGAAATACCAGCTTGGGATAGGCGTTAATTTCCAACACATATCTAACCCTAGAGACGTAACGTTAGCATAGCAGTTGGAGCGAGGCTAGACTGGTAATAGTAGAGAGGTGAACAACCCAAAAATGTTAGATTTTAGGAACTTTTTAATATAATTTAACATCAGAAGTAAATAGAGGTCGCATAGATCGGTAATTTACTATAAGTTGAAAACCTAGCGACGTAAGTTACATTAGCAGTTTGGAGTGAGCTAAACTGGGTGAATAGTGCGCAGAGGTGAAGCACCAAATTCTCTCTTCTATCTCTCTCTCTTCATTCTCTCTCTCCGCATCTCTCTCTCTCTCTCTCTCTCTTCTTCTCTCTCTTCTCTCTCTCTCTATCTCTTCCTCGCCAGTCAAAGAAGTTAAAATAACCTAGGCAATTTTTAGTCTATGTGACTGTTGTGAGACTCATACCAAATGTAATGCTGCTTTATGCGAATGTATAGGGAAAATCCTTTTTCTGGCTGTGTATGCATATACATAAAACAGCCTCTCTCAAACTAATAATCAGTTGTACTACTACTCCACATAAGCTTCATATTCTGTAGGAATTCTTCCTGCAGAATATGATTCATATGTGGAATAGTAATAACTAGGTTCACCCTGTCCTAATTCTTTGTTTTTGTTTTTTTTAGGACAAGGGGTCCAACCCTCACTTGTGAAGTAGCCTTAAGGAAATAAACTTGTAAAACAATCGAACATTTCTCAATCAACCTTAAAGAAGCGGTCCTAAGCACCCAGCTCAATAATATATTTATATATATATATTATATTTATATTTTTATTATATATATATATTATATCTATATATATATATAATAATATATATAATATATATATATATATATATATATATATATATATATATATATAAATATATATATATATATATATATATATATATATAGTTATATATTAAAAAAAATTACTTTGCATACCAACAATTGAGTAACGAGGCTTTTTGTTCGATATAGAACGCGAATTATGATTCACATAACCAAACTATTTCCGGTAAAATAAATGGAGTCTGTGCCTGCAATGACAAGGCAGGTAAAATTTTGTTTATCATGATCAAATATTTCACTCGGTTAAATTATTACGATTCAAAGTCGGAATCCAGAATTTAGGAATACAGAATAAAAATTTGGAAGTTTAAACATTTTTTTTTAAACGAAATTTTAAGTTCGTCCTGATAGATTTTCCATATTTTAACCAAATTTTTGTAACATTAAAAATAAAACTAATTCTGTTAGAATTCTTTCAGTTTTACTTCTGTTGGTGCTATAAATTAACTATTTGACTAGAACATTATAGAAATAGTAAGTAAAAAAAATTTCCTGTAAAAAGGATATAAATTTAGTTATTGCAATTATATTATAAAAATATTTTATTTATTACCTTTAAAAATTTGTTTAAATTTAAAAACTGCTTTAGTTTGAAAAATTACATCTTATAAGTATAATGCAAAATTCCAAGTAATTTTTTGTACTGTAAAAAGTAAGTAAACTTGGTTATTGCAATTATATTATGAAAATATTTTATTTATTACCTTTAAAAATTTGTTTAAATTTAAAAACTCGTTTAGTTTGAAAAATTACATCTTATAAGTATAATTCAAAATTCCATGACCAAAAATTAAATAAAAAAAATAGGAAAAGTGAAAAGTCCAAATATCTTTAATCATAATCACTAAATAACATTCCTTTATAGTTAAATAAATAAATTATTTTATATAATAAATAAATTTAAAAAACAAATAAAATTTAAGAATTTAAAATTTATTTCATCAACAAAAAAACGTAACATCTACAGACACAATACACCCAAACTTTTCTTTGTAAAAACATTAAAATTAACAATGCAATCAATCTTTATTACAGAAATAAAAAAAAAAAATAACGTTTCGTATTAAACTTACTTTTACAATTAAAATTTCTAATTAGTTTGAAATGTATCAACATATGAAATCTATTAAAACTATATAATTCAATTATTGTAATTAATCATTTTACAACTACGCAAATTTTTCAAACTTTTACATGAAATATTAATTTCAGAAGTAAAGTGAAATGCTTTCCAAAAATTTTTTTCCTTAATAAAAATGATCATAAAAATAATTACATTCACATTGATAAGCGGAATAAATTTAATTATTTAACCATCGCAACATTAGGTTAATCAGTTTGAAGCTTTTTCTACGCAATTTTACAACTATCCGAACAAAATTTAAACAGAATATAAACAATACTCAAGTGTTAACATAATTGAAAACGAATAAAGAACAAAACAGGTGCAAATAATTTTCATAATTTAAAACGAAAAATATTAATTCTACATTACAAAACTTATTGTAACAAAATAAAGCATATCTTGAAATATTAAAATGACAATTACATAACATTACAACATATAAAATTTAACTTATAAAACTTATGATTGACGAACTTGAAAAGACACCTTAATGATAAACTTATAATTTCCTATATTATAAATTCATGAACAACAACATTATTACTAAATCATGGCGTTATCCATGGTATAACAAAAATATTAAACTGGGAAAGTTGAACAAACACAAAAATGTTATAAAAATTTAAAAAAATATTGTCATTAAGTCCACGAAGCATAAAATTTAAATTTATATAGTCATAAAAAAAGACAATATGTATTAAAACATTCTCCACAAGTTTATCAACTTTCATTTAAAAATTTCCAGAATATTTATTACATTTACATTCTTTCCACAGACAGGAGTATCATCCTGACCTATGTTCAAGATTATACGATATTACAATTTTAAATATAATTTAACACATTTTATTTAAAATTTTAACTTCTAAATGTAGTTATTGTTTAAACTAGATTACTTTTAAACTAACTAGTATTACTAAATAATTTAAAATCTCTAATGTTTCGTTAAAAATCTAATGCAACATAAGTGAATAACAGGACCATATTCACAAACATATTTAAGGATAAATCAAAATTTATGAAAACGTAATAATGAGCTGCAATCTGAAAATCTTTTCACTCCATGGCTACAGGTGTAAAGACAATTCCAAATCTTTTTCTTGTCTTCCACATATCATGATAACAATATCCCCAACAATCTAAAAACAAAGTAATTTTATATAAGAATCGCATGAATTATAAAACAAACTACTTAAAGCAAATTTTATTAAGTAATTGGATAGATGTTAAATCAGTGACAGGGTTAGAGATACTATAATCGGATCATTTTCTTTTATATAAAATTAACCTAGTGAAAATTTGTATGAAGGAACGTAATAAAGCTATCAAAAAGCGATCGAAAAATTAAAAACTGATCAAAAAAAGTAAATAAGGTAATACGGAAAGGTATTTAATATCTCTTAACAAATAAATCAGTTGAATGTGTTAAACATGAAACAGAACAAATCTGGAAGTTTTGCCAGTGGAAGTGCTAAATTAGAAAATAAAAATGTTACAGTGAGTGATGGAATGAAGAGGTGATTGAAGCGGTTAACGTAAAAAAAGGAACACGTTAAATCTATCTACTAAAAGCCAATGATCAGGTTTCAAAACAAAGGTGTTTAGAATTATGTAAGGAAAAAAAATCACGAAATAATTGCATACGTTGCAGGAAAAATGAAATAAAACAGATTAGATAGAGGATGAATGGAGACTTACAAGTTAATAGGAAGCTCTCATAGAAGGAAACACGAAATATTAAATATGAGAATAAGGGGGAAAAACTCCACACAATAATCAATAGGGATCGTGCATTCATAACTGATGAAATGGATGTTGACAAAGCGTGGAGGGAGAGCATCGTAGATCTGCATAACATCGGCAGTAATAAAAAGGTGATAGTGAATATATGTGGGTTTCATGGTGCAAGAAAAAAACTTTTTGGGGGAGATAACGTAATTGGTACAGCGACGACAAAGCTGAAGAATGGTATAAAAGCAAGCATAAATACAATTAATAGTGAAATGAGAAAAATGAGCTTAAAATGGATTGTAACAGATGTATGACAGCATTAATAGGGAAACTCTAAGGCAAGTGTTGGTGGTAAGCTTCTGAATGGAATCAAAAGTAAAAATGACTAAATTGAAACGTGTAAGAATAAATGGAGTCGAAAGTGAGTGGCTTAATATTAATAGCGGAATGAGACATGAATGTGTTACATTATATCTCATTGTTTGTTTAAAATGTATATGTATAGGGTTATGAAAGAATTAGGTGAGGGTGCCAGAGCAAGGTAAATGATGGTGATTGAAATAGAGAGCTGGGTAAGGTAAATGATT
>JABUQX010138871.1:12500-18179 GCA_015478945.1 Trachelipus rathkii
CGGAGGGAGGGAGGGAGGAAGGGAAAGAAAATGACGGAGAAAGAATGAAAAAGAAAAAATTGCAGAGGGAGGGAGGAGAGAGAGGGAGAGAGAGAGAGAGAGAGAGAGAGAGAGAGAGAGAGAGAGAGAGAGAGAGAGAGAGAGAGAGAGAGAGAGAGAGAGAGAGGAGAGAGAGAGAGAGAGAGAGAGGAGGGAGGGAGGGAGGGAGGGAGGGAGGTAAAGAGAAAATGAAAGGGAGAAAATTACAGAGGGGAAGGAGGTAGGGAGGGAGGAGGAAGGGAGGGAGGGGGAGGGTGAGACAGAGAGGAAGGAGGTAGGGAGGGGAGGGAGGGGAGGGGAGGGGGGGGAGGGAGGGAGGGAGGGAGGGAGGGAGGGAGAAAATTAAGAAAGGAGAATGAAAGGGAGAAAATTACAGGGTGAAGGAGTGATGGGAGGGAGGGAGGGAGAGAGAGAGAGAGAGAGAGAGAGAGAGAGAGAGAGAGAGAGAGAGAGAGAGAGAGAGAGAGAGAGAGAGAGAGAGAGAGAGAGAGAGAGAGAGAGAGTCCATAAGGAGAATAAGGACAGTGATAGTTCGGTTTGGGTCCTGCTGTTTTATTTGTATAAAAGAAATGCTCATGCATGCCTCATTTTCGGTGCATTTTTGAATGGTAATTAGTCAGGAGAGTCCAAGGTGAGAAGTCATGTTGCATGGTGAGCAACTGGAACAAGTATCAAAGTTTAAATATTTTGGATATAAGTTGAATAAAAAGGGTACGGGATATGCAGAATGTAGTATGAAAGTTGGAAACGAAGATGGAAGAAACAACTGATACATATATATATATATATATATATATATATATATATATATATATATATATATATATATATATATAATATTTATTCTATATATATATATATATAAATATATATATATATATATATATATATATATATATATATATATATATATATATATATATATATATATATATATATATATATATATATATGTCAGCGTTTGGATTGTCAGTCATATGTATCTTAAAAACTATTAATGCTACAGTAAAACGGAATACATTTTTGGAATCAGCGTAAAGAGTTAGTCCTGGAAAACTTTTAAAAAAATAAAAAAAAGCGATTTTAAAAAAAGTTAATAAAATGTAGAAGAGTAATTTTAAACTTATTTTAATTAACGTAACCTTACGTTGCCCTTTAAATAATGGGTGGTGTTTAAAACTAAAGAATACCCAAGGGTATACCGCCCGATGGCAGGAGTCGGGGTCTCTGGCCTTCCGGGGAACTACGGGGGTAGGATTGGCTTCCCCCTGCGGGGAGGGTCTCGGAACCCCCGCTCTTTTGGTGACTGGGTGTCGCGGGGTTCTACCCTCCGCCTCTCCCCTACGGGGTATGGAAAACATCCCCCTATGTTCCCCGCCGGCTCGCGCCCTCGAGAGTGCCATTTATATATATATATATATATATATATATATATATATATATATATATATATATATATATATATATATATATATATATATATATATATATATATATATATATATATATATATAGAGAAATATATTGATTTCTAGGGAATCTAATCTTAATGATAAAGGCGAACACTGCCAACAAAACTCCATACATGGGTGAATTAACAAGATGGTCGTATTCTCAACTTTATTCTAAACGTTTCGGATTGTACCAATCCATCCTCAGTAGACTAAAAATAAAATTAAAACTAAAATTAAATTAGGTAAATATATCGTTAAACAATAACTATGACTTATAATGAATGATAAAAAATAAAAATATAAAATAATAAATAAAAAATAAACAGTAAATGAAAAATAAAAAATAAAAAATGAAAAATGAAAATCATGAAAAATACATATTAATGACTAAGAAATGACAATTAAAAAATAATAAAAGTTATAGGGTATACTAAAAAATAAAAAATGAAAATAAACACGGGAATAAAAAATAAAATAAAATAAATCACCATAATAATAATAAAAATAATAATAATAATAATAATAATAATAATAATAATAATAATAATAATAATAATAATAATAATAATAATAATAATAATAATAATAATAATAATAATAATAATAATAATAATAATAATAATAATAATAATAATAATAATAATAATAATAATAATCACGAAAAATGACAACATTCACATAATAATATAAATAGTAACAATCATTAACCCACCAACACTTCCAAACAAGCGAGAAGAAGCAAGACTTATGCAGAAAGCATAAAAGATTAAACTATGTAACGAGATAGTTGGTTGTTATATCAAATCGTGTGTAGTTGGGCAGAGCTTGAAGTGATATTTAGAGGGGGACGGAGACTGTGTATAAATAAAGATTCTATGATGCGACCTTCTTTAATGGATTTAAAAGGTTTCAAGATTGAGAAATTATTGTTTAGGATGGGATGATCGTTTTGGAACGCATGGTCCCGGATTGCTGATGTTTCCGGGTTGGTGTATGGGAGGCCCGTTCTGAACGAGATACCCTTATGCTTTTCAATTCTGATCGTGAGTTGAAGGGAGGTTTCCCCTATGTAGCAGGCGTGACAGTCTGCACACTGATATTTATACACGACCATAGATCGAAGCAATTTGGGAATCCGTTCTTTAAGGTGGAAAAAAGAACTTATGCTAAAGGGATTAGACGAAATAAGTTTGAAATCTATATGTGGGTAGGCAGAGTCAAGAATTTTCCTAAGAGATTTAGTAAGATCTGTGGTTTTGGGGCCGAGAAAGGGGATTTTGAGATAAATTGAAAGTTTAGGAGCTGAAGAGGTGAGAGTTTTAGGACGAAAGATGTCGTCCAAATAGGAGTTGAGAATCTTATCAAACATGTAGGGGGGGAACAGATTGCCGACAAAGAAGTTCCGTAGATAGCACATTTCTGAGTGGAAACCGGTCCAATCTGAGCATATCTTGTATGCCCGATCAATCAGACATAAAATACTATTAAGTTTGAAGCGTAGGGGAATGAAGCTGAAGAAGTTAGTACCCAGGATAGTAGAGGAAGGCTTACGATATGTAGAGGTACGGAAGCGGCCATTGGTGTTATGTTCGATAGTTACATCTAAGAAGGGAAGGCGTCTGTTGGTTTCTAGTTCCATGGTGAATTTAATATTTGGGTGTTTATTGTTAAGATAGTCCAAAAATTGTGCAGGGTGTGATTGATCTTTGAATATGATGAAGCAATCGTCGAGGTATCTGCGGTAAAATAAGGGTTTGAAGAGGGGTGGACACTGTTCCAACCAAATAGCTTCATGATGTGTGAGAAAAGCATTTGCAAAGGCTGGGCCGAGCGGCGATCTGAAAGTGTTACTAGAGATGCCATTCATAATATTAAATCTGTCGCTAATCGATTTTTTTATAACTTTAAAGGACACAAACTTTTCTCCCCCGTCTTTAAACGTAAGGATTTTTTAACCCTTAAACTACTTGGACGTGACTCATCC
Organism: Trachelipus rathkii; assembly: GCA_015478945.1. Lineage (NCBI taxonomy): Eukaryota > Metazoa > Arthropoda > Malacostraca > Isopoda > Trachelipodidae > Trachelipus > Trachelipus rathkii. The sequence continues at coordinate 15,978 of JABUQX010138871.1, forward strand.
ATTATAATAACGAGACCAGACAAAGGAAGGGGCGTTGTGGTCCTGGATAGGAATAATTATGTTGATAAATTGACTCATCTTATTTCTGATACCTCTAAATTTAAAATTCTCAATATTGATCCTTTCAAACACATTTTAAAAATTGAAACTAAAATAAACAATTTCATTAGGAAACTAAAATCCCTGAATGCTTTACCCCCTGATTCCGATCTCTGTATCTCTGGTACAATCCCTGGATCCATTTATGGTCTCCCCAAAATCCACAAACCTAACACACCACTCCGTCCCATTTTATCAGCCATCAATTCCCCTACCTACAAACTCGCTAAATTTTTAATTCCTTACCTCAAAACCATCACAAACAACCTCTTCACGATCAGAGATACCTTCCACTTCATTGAAGAGTTGAGGGGTTTGTCTTTCGATCAGTGTTTCATGGCCAGTTTTGATATAGAGTCCCTATACACAAACATCCCAATTGTTGAAACTATCAACATTATAACTCAGTCCATTTTTAACAATAATTTACCTCCCAATATAGATCCCTCTCTAAAATTTAATTTCGTATCTACTCAGTTCAAAAAACTTCTACAATTGGCCACGGAGGACACCATCTTCCTTTTCAACAACACTCTTCACCAACAGATCGATGGTATGGCGATAGGATCGCCGCTCGGCCCAGCCTTTGCAAATGCTTTTCTCACACATCATGAAGCTATTTGGTTGGAACAGTGTCCACCCCTCTTCAAACCCTTATTTTACCGCAGATACCTCGACGATTGCTTCATCATATTCAAAGATCAATCACACCCTGCACAATTTTTGGACTATCTTAACAATAAACACCCAAATATTAAATTCACCATGGAACTAGAAACCAACAGACGCCTTCCCTTCTTAGATGTAACTATCGAACATAACACCAATGGCCGCTTCCGTACCTCTACGTATCGTAAGCCTTCCTCTACTATCCTGGGTACTAACTTCTTCAGCTTCATTCCCCTACGCTTTAAACTTAATAGTATTTTATGTCTGATTGATCGGGCATACAAGAAATGCTCAGATTGGACCGGTTTCCACTCAGAAATGTGCTATCTACGGAACTTCTTTGTCGGCAATCTGTTCCCCCCCTACATGTTTGATAGGATTCTCAACTCCTATTTGGACGACATCTTTCGTCCTAAAACTCTCACCTCTTCAGCTCCTAAACTTTCAATTTATCTCAAAATCCCCTTTCTCGGCCCCAAAACCACAGATCTTACTAAATCTCTTAGGAAAATTCTTGACTCTGCCTACCCACATATAGATTTCAAACTTATTTCGTCTAATCCCTTTAGCATAAGTTCTTTTTTCCACCTTAAAGAACGGATTCCCAAATTGCTTCGATCTATGGTCGTGTATAAATATCAGTGTGCAGACTGTCACGCCTGCTACATAGGGGAAACCTCCCTTCAACTCACGATCAGAATTGAAAAGCATAAGGGTATCTCGTTCAGAACGGGCCTCCCATACACCAACCCGGAAACATCAGCAATCCGGGACCATGCGTTCCAAAACGATCATCCCATCCTAAACAATAATTTCTCAATCTTGAAACCTTTTAAATCCATTAAAGAAGGTCGCATCATAGAATCTTTATTTATACACAGTCTCCGTCCCCCTCTAAATATCACTTCAAGCTCTGCCCAACTACACACGATTTGATATAACAACCAACTATCTCGTTACATAGTTTAATCTTTTATGCTTTCTGCATAAGTCTTGCTTCTTCTCGCTTGTTTGGAAGTGTTGGTGGGTTAATAATTGTTACTATTTATATTATTATGTGAATGTTTAGCCAACTGGACACATTTGCGTTTATATACATACCTTTATACTAATTTATCTACTGTCTCTGCGTGTTATATTCACTGTTATTGTGTGTGTGTGTGTGTGTTATTATTATTGTGTGTGTGTGTGTGTATTAGTATTATTATTATTATTAGTATTATTATTTTTATTATTATTATGGTGATTTATTTTATTTTATTTTTATTCCCGTTTTTATTTTCATTTTTATTTTTAGTATACCTACTTTTATTATTTTTTAATTGTCATTTCTTAGTCATTAATATGTATTTAAAATGATTTTCATTTTTATTATTTTTATTTTCATTTACTGTTTATTTTTATTTATTATTTTATATTTTATTTTTATTATTT
>JABUQX010138872.1:5000-26791 GCA_015478945.1 Trachelipus rathkii
AAATGATAGCAACAAGTGATAATGTAAGATGAACTTCAAGGTAGCTTGATTCAACGTCCAATCCTGCAATGAAGAATAAACTAATTGATTCAAACTCAAATATTTTTGATAACGTCATTTTCAAGGGGACAAATTCACACTTCATATTCCTGTAGTAAATAACCTCCACAGAGAAATTTTATACGAGATCTTTTTGTATGAATGTGATTCCGTAAAACTTGGCTTTGATTATCAAGCTCCAGAATTTGTTGGCCATGTTTTGAAAAAGAATAATTTCTACAAATGATAAATACTAGATCCTAAATATTTTTTTCATTATGTCACACATTGAAGAAAACTTGATATTCAAATCTATTATTTTCCTCTAACAAAATGATAGCTTTTCAAGAAGTGTTCAAGAATTTTAAAAGCTCTGATAAATGACCAGGAATTAAACAAAGGAACCAATAATATATAGTCTCTCTCTCTCTCTCTCTCTCTCTCTCTCTCTCTCTCTCTCTCTCTCTCTCTCTCTCTCTCTCTCTCTCTCTCTCTCTCTCTCTCTCTCTCTCTCTCTCTCTCTCTCTCTCTCTCTCGATATTTAACGCTGATGGATATTTATGCCAATAACCACTAATTTAGCCTCTTTCTTCAGGCATGTAGCACAATCAAGGAAATTTTATTTACAGAATATATTACTTTCAAACTATCGATATTTCTTCGATCGAGAGAGCTTCTGACAGAAGTTTAAAAGAGAAGAAATTAAAATTTTAGGTGGTAATATTTTACAAATGCGCATACCTGACATAAACCTTTCACATCTTTTTTTCATCTCTCCCCCTCACACACATAAACACACACTCACAAAACAACTTTAGCCAAAATCGGTGAGAAGCTCCTTGATCTTATTTCGAATTTCATTTTTAATCAAAAATCAAAGCATAAAAAATCATTGCAAAAGGAATCGTTACAAGGGGTTCCTTTTCCGAGCTTGTAATTTTTTTTTAGAAACATATTTCTTTGCACAAGGAACTGTGTTCTGCAATTGAAGGAGCGTCAAAGCGGGGCTGGAGGATCAACAGACAGTGAGACACCCAGCAAAAAGCGTCAGACCATCATTCTGAGTCTATGCCTGCTAAAATTATTTAAACAGAAGAGGTTTTCATTTTCAGGATATTAAAAAAGTCTCATTTTAAGTACAGTTAATCATGCGGTTTCATAAACCACTATGTTAAAAACTTAGAATATGAGTTCATACAAAATTTTTCTTTGACTAAATGTACCAAGTCATTTTTCTGTTAATATCCTTTTTCTCATCAAAAATTTTTGCTTCTAGATTTCTGCTACATACATTGGGATCGGGCCCCACATTGTGAAAGTCCAGAGTTTTTACTGAATTCTGTCCAACTGAACCCTGACGCCATTCTCCAGAAAACAATTGAGGAATCTTGATGTCATATGCAAAATAAGGAAGGCTGATTTATTCAACACACACAACAGTTATGTGGCCAACAAACTGCAGAGCCGAACGTAAGTCCAATGTGCAGTGAAGCCGGTGGATGACGGTCCCCGGAACACTGGAATACCAGCCAAAGAGAAGGCCATCCTTAGCTCGTAGTGAGGTTATCTGTTTACAGACCAGCACAAAGCCTTCTAGAACAATATCCGTAATACTTGTTGGCTCAGACCAGCACAATCCCAGCCAAACAATATGTTACGATATTCTTCATCGTACAATTATAATGAACAGTAAGGTCAGGTAAAAATGAAATATTAACGTAATGCTGGAAAAATTATAACCCGTAAATTAATATGAACAACCAGCCTGAAAACATATTTTGTAAGTTGGTTCAATACATCGATAATTGCGCAAATTTCCTGTGCAGCCTTTCTGGCAGGATGCCCATTAGAATTGGAAGTGACGTAAGAGAAAGGAAGAATAGGTCCATTTGCATATTAGTATTACGCGTAAAGAGATAGAGCAAATTAGGGACACAGAGGTTCTGCATAAAACCTTCCAGCTAGAATATCTAGTTTGAAGAACATGATGCACTTAGCCTAATTAAAGATCACCGTGGCATTTCCTACATATTAAACATCTGCTACTAAGGATACGTTTTTCACAACAGTTCCTCAGTTGGTCCTCTGAGCTGACAGACTGAGCTTAATACGACACTCACCAAAGTGCACAGAATCGTGAGCCCAAACAGGAAAAACACAACTGTTATGGAGAGACCAAGAAGAGCTGGGAACAAAGCCAAAAACATCAAGTGTTACCTGCTGGAACACCCTGTACAGATCCCTGTAAAAGACTGTTGGGAAAACTTTATTTATGTACTAAAACAAATCAATACAACATTTTGTAGCTGGTTAAAAAGCCTTGCTCTCCTAGATAATAAGCAAAGACAACCTAGGTAATTTAGAAAATATCGAAAATGAATTAACACTCATGTTGTTATAGTTTGATAGGGGGTAGGAAGAAAGAATGGTCATGGAGTCTCCATTGTTTGACCTCTCCTCCTCACACAAGATTGGGAATGCAATGAGGCAGGTGAAAATTTTAATTTGAATGTCAAAACTAATAACTACTAATTAATTTTCAGAACGAACATGAAAGAAAGGGGGTTTGAACCTGATGTCAGCAAGGACTTTTAATGTTTTTTATTTGCTGATGTTATGGCAACAGCCTCTTGAATTCTCAATTTCAAACCTGATGGCACGTAGGTTAAATGAGGGAAAGTGCCAAGCTATCAATACCAGCATTCCTAAGGGAGTAAAGAGTATATTGTAGTGAATTCCACTTATACAGAACAAGCAATCAAATAGTCTTACTTGGTCAACTTAACTTTTTCAGAGCATAATAAAATTTTCACATTTTATTACTTAATTGTTATAGAAAAAAATTCCTCACATCACAGCATTTTAGTGCCTTCAGGTTCAAAAAGTTTTTGGTTAAGATATTTTAGAAAGCTAAAACAAGGAATCAACCCCCTCCAGGTCTTGACTTCTATAAATCTTTGGGATTTTTCCAACAGGTTTATTCACGATGAGTAGCTAACATTTTTCTCAAAACATGAACTGCTCTGTGCCTTTCCCTTTCAATCATATGGAATGGGATTTTGATTTAAGTAACTTTGTAAATGTTTGTTTTTAGTTTAGTAGGGTTTCCAATTATAATCCTTTAAAGAACTGAGAGCCTTATAAAATACACTTCCAAAGTTTATCAACCCTTCTGAAAAGAAACCTATGTTCTGAAATAGAATCCTATTTTGTTTGTTTGAGTTGGTTTCTGTTTGTCGGAGCTGGAGCTTGAAAACAACATTTACAATATTGCAGTGGTGTGCAATTGGTAGTGCTGAGGCTTGATTCACTTGAAAAGGAGCCGGAGCCTGGTCGAGCCGAAATGGAGCCGGGAGCCGGAGCTCCGCGTATAATTTTTTTTGAAAAATTGTTTTGGTAACCACTCACCAAAGTCGGAGCTGATATCGGAGTAGGAGTACGTTTCAGTTTGGTTTCTGAGTTGTGGAAAACCCGGTTTCAGAGCTCAGAGTCGACGAAGGTGAAGCTGAAGTGATACACGTTATGTGTAAATTGTTTCAGAGAGAAAATACTTCAAAGTCGAGCTGAACCTTTATTCTCCCTGAAGTTGAAACGAAGTCGGAGCCAGGCCGGAGCTGTGCTGCCGGAGCCGGAGCCGGCGCCGTGAATTCATACGATCTGAAAATAATTTTTTCAATTTTGCAGATGAAAGTAATTTTGAAAAAAAGTTGAGCTGAACAATTTTGAAAGGAGCCGGAACCGGAGCTTTGTCGGTCGGTTATATGAAGTGGTAGAATTTTTCGAAAGGCAATAGTTAAAAACATCAATACCAAAAGTCTGAAAGCTACAGAGCTAAATTCAATGAATTTATTGAGTATGATCCGCGTACCGGAGCTTGATTGGTTTGTCTGGCTGGGTTGAGAAGATCTGAAAAACACCTTTTTCAGAAATTTTTTTGCAGATGAAAGTGAATTCAACAAAGTCAAAAATGTAAATTTTCGGAGCATGAGTCGGAGCCGGAGCTGAGCCGGAGCCCAGGGAGTCGGAGCTGGAGCCGGTTTATTTTGAAATGCATATTTTTAATCAAGAGAAATTGTTGTTGTTATTTCGTAAAGTCGGAGCTGAACTATTCTGAAATTAAAACGAAGTTCGGTTTCGGAGTCGAGCTGGTTTCAGCGGAGGCTGGCGCCAGAAGAGCGAGAACAATTCGGCAGTTGAAAGTAATTTTAAAGTTAGCTGAACAATTTTTGAAAAGAAGCTGAGCCGGACCTGGAATCGGAGCCGGAACTGAGACGGAGCTATAAATCGAGTTGTCGGAGCTGTGGCTGGCTGGACAATTTTCAAGATAATTGAAAGTGCTATGGGACGAGGGGATGAGGATGAACAAATTTAGAACAGGATACAGAATGGCAGCGGTGCAGCGCAGTGCGGCGCGGTGCGGTGCAGTGCGGTGCGGTGGGGCGTGTGTGCGCTAAAAGTGAATAAAAACTGCCATCAGGCTTGTGGTTCAAGTTTATTTAGGTGGATATGAGTACATCTTTACTCTTCCTTGAAAAAGAACATTTAAAATCTTTTTTAGCATTGATTTTCAAAATTCACTTTTTTTTCCATAACAGTGACAAAAAGCACCAAAAAAAAAACGAGCAAGTCTATTTAAGAGTGTTAAAAATTTCCAAGATTACTTATATACATAGGGAGTAGAAGATTCAAAATGGAGTTTCATTCCACTGGCACGGTCAGTGCCCACTACATCGAAGTGATGACTTCGAATTTTTGAAAATTAATATGAAAATTAAATTAAGATATTCTATCCTTTTCACCAATTTTTTTTATTGAATTCCTCAAAGGCAAATGATTATATCTCTTTGACTACACTTTCTGTACATACACTTCAGAAAAATTATTAAAATATTCTTAAAAATAAAGTTTTTATAAGGGAGCTTTTCAGTTGAAATATCAGTATTATTTAAATACCCTTTGCTTAATCTTCCTATAAAATCCGATTCTAGTAAAGTCTATTGAAACGAAATACACATAAATACATAGCAATAACATTTCAAAGAAAAAGTTCTCATTTCACGATTGAAAGAAACTATACTTTCTGATGAGGCAGACTCCCCTTAAGTCACTGAAGGTGATGGGACCAATCTGCAGTGGACCTCCAGCAGTGTGTTATTACATAATTGAACAAACTCTTAAGATCTCCTTGTACATATATATATATATGGCATATTGTTATTGGTTGCTGTTATGTTATATATGCTGGTTGGCTAAGGTTATTATACTACATGCAGCATACAGCAGCGGGTGCTGTTGCTGCGCATATGGCGTTGCGCAGCGCGCGCATGGCGCATATATCGGTGGCGTTAAGTATTATGCGCGCGTTGTTGCTAAGGCGTATAGCGCGCGCGGCGCGTTGCTGTTGGTTATGCGTTATATAGCTGTTGGCGGTTATTATTATTATTATATATTAAGTTATTACATATATTTCTGTATCGTACTATATACAAGGCTAAGGCTGGCTATTGTTGAGCATACATATATACATATACACTCACACACACATTCGTTGCACGTTGATGTAAGAAGTATATATATATATATATATATATATATATATATAAGATATATATATATATATATATATATATGTTGTTGTTATATTCACAATACACCGACATAATGTTCAAATGAAACTTAAAAAAGATTTGAGTTCCTGATACCATTTCTAAATATTTCAGAAACTGAAGGGCCCATATATTCAAAGTAAGATTAAATTTAGAGGGAGAAGTTGGGACAAATCTTGGATAGCATGTTCAGTAGTAATGTTCACCACAGTGCACCTCTCACTACTAGGAAACTGGTTTTGGAAATACCAGGAGGTCTGGGTGAACTTGTTTATTAGGTATACCCCTTTATCGAGCTCAGCGGCCTTGGGTGAAGAGGTTGTTTAGTTAAGGCTCTGAGACTGAAGATAAAGAGGGCAAAGCCATGGCAGTCCAGAAATTTGAAAAATTTTATCTTTAAGAAAGCGAATATGACCCTATAATGTTCAGAATGCAAGAGGAAAGAGCGAGGAGGATGACTCAGATACCTGAATAAGACAAAAATTTTTCCTATATTTTTGTTATATATATTTTTCGTATCTTCAATTCATCTTTAGGAAATAATTCATTTCTTTAAAATAGCGTTCGTTTATTTATATTTTTTTGCGTTAAAATTTCTTTAAGAAAATTTGATTTACATAAATATACGTTTATGCTTTTATGGACTACTTTTTTTGAAAAGTTGTGCACATTTGCGCTTGCGATACTAAGTTTTTCACTTTGCGCTTTCGTGCCAGTCAAAGTTTAAAATTGCGCCCGTTAATTCCTCTGCGATAGCGTTATATATATAGCATATAGCAAATTATAAGCAGTTACAGTATATATATATATATATATATATATATATATAGAGAGATATATATATATATATATATATTTATATATATATATATATATATAAATTATTTATATATATAAGAACAGCGTTTCAAATGATTATTTTTCCGGTAAACTTTTATTTGCTGAACAGTGTATTAGTACGGCAGTACGTCGCTAATGCCAAGGATACCAAAGTTCTTAAGTTCAGGTAATATTATGTAAGCTTTACACTTTTTTATGTTCAAACTTTGCTAATTTAGCATTTATTCGTTGATCAGTATGATTGATAGATTAGGTTATGATGAATTTTTGTTAGGTTTTCTTATAAAGTATAAAATTACTAAAATGTTATTAAATATCTTTAGAGGACTTATTTTTATATTACGTTATTTAAAATTGAAGCTTAAATATGACGTAAGCAATGAATGCAAGGGGTAGGTGTGGTTTGTGTTAGTGCTCTACGTATTTACTGCTTCACTGTTTTACTGCTTTACTGCTTTAGGGTCAATAAACCTTTCCATCTTCCTATGATATTTGTATACAAAGAACTTTTTTTTATGTCATCTGTTTATGATTATTGATACTAAAATGCAGCTTAAAGGAATAAATAAAAAGATCATGGGTAGATGAAGGGTGGTTCGCGATAATATTTTTCTGTTCTACTGCTTTACTGCTTTAGGGTCAATAAACTTTTCCATTTTACTATGATACTTTTATTCAAAGAACTTATTTTTGTGTTATGTTTATATAAAATGATGCCAAATATGACTTAAATCAATAGATCATGGTTAGATGTATTGGTGGGGTGGTATAATTGCAATACTGATTTGCTGTTTTGTGGTCCATAAATTTATAATTTTTGCGTTATAAGCATAAAAAGAATAAAAAATTTAGTAAAAGCAAAATGTTTTTATTTAAAAAAACAAAAAACAAAACAAATAAATTTTAAAAAAATGACAATGAAAACGAAGAGCCCTAATTAATTAATGACATATTCAAATGGTCATCATAATTCACGAACCCTCACTGAGAGAATTAAAAGTCAATTTTAAAATATTCTCCCCACCCGACCTAAAAAGTGTGGCCAACCTGATATAATACTACTGAGCAGTTTGTTGATAAGAAAAGAAATCTTCATCAATGTTAAATTTTTTATATTAACTTTTGACTTTTCATGTGAAAAGGAAAGATTGCCTGTAAAATAAAATGTCATCTTCCTCATCGTATTCTAGAATAAATTCTTGAACATTTATAATAAAATAGAAAGATTGTCTGTAAAATAAAATTTCATCTTCATCATCGTATTCTAGAATAAATGCTTGAACATTTATAATAAAATCCCACATCAATAATCCTATTTAACCATTTCACATTTTACCAAATCCTTTAACCTTGATCAATTTGTTTATGAGCATCTGATTTAAATTGTAAAATATTATTAGTGCCTATTAATCTGCTATACAAACTGAAATTAAAGTTAAATCCGACATCATTTTCCCTCCTTATTTAAAAATCTCTCAATCATTCTCCAACACAGTTCAAGATTCCTATAAATATTGAAGAAATAGCAAAAAACTGGCAAGTGACATACAAGTACGAACGATATCCTGAATGACTCATGAGTCCAATTTATCTTTAGAGAATTAATGATTGTTTACAGAGAAAGACATAAAAATGTCATGGAGTGATTATTTGAGTTATTGAATTAATGAACCATCTTTTGATCATCTCCAGATTATGAAGAAAGAAGATCAGCGAGCGATATGGTGTTTGTGATTGAATGAGCTATATTCAGAACATCTCTGCGTCATGAGCAGATATAATCATGAGTGAGCCAGTGAGTGATTACTGAATTTGTGAATATAGTAGGTCAATATAAAAGAAATGAGATATGTGTTAATCTTATTAACAATTCAAATCGTTGCTTACGATTCGGCTTTTAATAACGCCCACTGACGTTTATATACTAGTAACGCCAGCACACATGCATATGGTTATGTATATATATAGCAAAGAAAGAAGATGATATGTTTTTGTTGTTGATGGTGAGTTGTTGGAGCATATATATATATATATATATATGAGTATATATATATAGATAAAATAACTCTTGAGTGAATTTTTCACTTACCAGGATTAGATCCCGGGCCCTCGCGAACGGTAAGTGAAGAATCACTCACTTGACCAAACGAGTGCTAAAAAGATACGCGACTCTTTCATAGGGTTATTTTTATCTATACAAATTGAACCGGCAGTTTGATCAGTAGTATTTATCCATATATATATACTATATATATATATATATATATATATATATATATATATATATATATATATACAGAGATATATATACAGTATATATATATATATATGTTAAGTTGTTCTATCCAGTGTAAGGAGAAAGTATATATATATATAGTGCGGACGTAGCGCATCCTGCGTGATTTAAGCAAAACTGTTCTTGTATATCGTGTTATGAAATATAATATCTTTTACAAAGGATGAAAATTATACGAGCTTATATAATTTATTAACCTGTTGATATCCATAAATTATAGCTTAAAGTAAGTACCGTATTTGCTTGTATTATAAACACTTATTTGCACTTGATTAAACAAAAATAAAAACTAACTTTCGTCTAGCTTTGGAGAAGCCAAGAGGGGTGTTTTCAAAAATAAACCTATAACGCACTCTACTCCCATCACCAATTGGGAGCTGACGACATCCGATGGTGGGTGGGGTTAGTGACATACTGGAATTGCCTGTCAGTTCTGATAACGGTTTTCTTTCTTCATTAAATTCTGCAACCTTCGGGACATTTACTTTTTTCTCACACTTATTTTGAGCATAACCTCTCCTCCTCTAAACCTTATCTATTACTCCTAACAGAAACTCATGTGTTTGATAGTTATGACGGTAAGTCCTACTCTTTTCCCTTTAACTGACTCTATCTTCAATTTTCGGCCAAAGGAGACTGCTGTGCTTATGTACGCAATGCTGTTCTTTTTTCTCGTGTCCCTTATTTGAGGTGTTCTGAAGTTTCTAATTTATGGCTCTGACCATCATGTTAATCTATAACTAAATTCATAAGTTTTGTTTATCTATTTAAAAGACCAACTAATAATCCTAAAACATTTGACTACTTAAGCTAGAAATTAGGAAACACTATCTCTTTTTCACCAATCTCTAAAATCATCATTCTTGGTGATTTTAACTTTCTCTAAAACTCAAGAAACAACAATCACTTTTTATCCAGAATGATCTTCAACAGTTGGTACAGTTCACTACTCGTATCCATGCTCTTTTTGAAGAATAAATCCACGATCTAGGGACATTTTCCTAGCCTCCAATAATTATACGCACTCTGCTAAATGGTTTCCTCTTCTGGGTCCTTCCGATCACCTTTCTTTCTTTGAATCCTCTTTAATCTCTTCAAGTCTTAAACAGGAAAGAGTTCTGCCTTTCTACTTCGACATATTCTTCCTTCTGAAAACGTGCGCTCATTCAGACTGTGATCGAAAACGGGGGATCCCTCTCAACCTTCAAATTTTCTTCCTATTGCTTTAACTTCTGTTCTTTCCAAATTTTTCAAATCTGACCTTAACGGGAGGATCTGGAAACAAATCAGTTCTTCAAATCTTATTTCAAATCACCAGCATAACCTTCGTAAATGTACTTTAAAAGATCTTCTTTCTCTTCTTTCTGATTCTTGGTCCTCTATCTTCGATGGAAACCAACACAAACCTTTGATTTCTAAACTTTCATTTTCGTAATATATCCTTCTCTCTGTGACCTCTCTGATTTTCTTTCCGGTAGCAGTGCAGAAGCTGTTGTAGACAGCTACTATTCACCCTTTAAATCTACAAATAGTAGTATTCCTCAGGGTTCTGCCCCATCTCCATCTCGCATTTTATTCTTCATTAATGACTCCAAACTTCTTTATTCCCATTAATCCCCTTAATTTAAAAGGCGTCCTCTCACTAGCAAATAGCTCACGTTAGAAAGGCATCCTTGGAACAACTAACTTCTGATCTTTCTAGAATTTCTAATTGTGGAATTGAGAACAACGGTTTTCAATGCATCAAAAACTCAATTTCTTCATCTTCTTACACAATACAATCTTACACACAATCATAATATCTCTTTCGAAAACAAGAATTCAAACTTTCGCTCTGTCCTTAATGTTCTTGTTCCTACTAATAATAATAATACTGTTGTTTTTGGGTGGTTCTATTATCAAAATCTTCTCTTTATCAATATCTTCTTCATAAAGTCGACCCTTCACTTGTAAATTCAATCTCGGTTTTGGGAATTTCTTTCAATTAACTTTTGATTAATGAGTGTTTTATAACGTTTCTCCTCAGAGGAGACATAAATATGAGACACAGGCAGAGGCATAGTATATGAGTGAGAGAGGCAGAGGTGAGGAAGAGAAGAGAGACAGCATATATATATATATATATATATATATATATATACATAAGGCTAAAAGATTATATAATAAAAGGAGTACAGTATATATATAAGTATATATATATATTAGAATCTGTATAATCTTTTAGTGAGGAAATTTTTTTTTTTATTTTTTTATATGTCCTTGCGTAACCTAAATGTGAGGCTCTGATGAGAAAACATTACTGGCAAAAATCAGTTATTTAGATCTGTAAAGTTAGTTGTGCCGCTAGGTTTTTTGAAATGTACTTTATAGTTTTTCCACATCACCCAGGAGATAATTTATATATAAAAATGCTTTTATTTTAATGTGGTTCCCCGTGTAGGCCTATTCCACAATTTATTTAATAATACCAATGTTCCTGTGTTTGTTTTATTACTTTCAATTTCTTTTTACGTAAGATTTTGTTCCCTAAGGAATTTTCCCCTGTGCCATTGCATGACTTGAAGTAAATATTGCAATTGTTTTTCTACTTTTGAATAGGGTGTGCAATATAGTCTTTACACGTAACAGATCTTCTCTGCATTACTATTCACTACCCTCGGCATAGAATTTTTATTGTGGGGTTCTTTTAACTTAATTAGCCTCTCAGGGAAGTCGTTCACACTTTTGAAAGATGCCCTTAATAAAATCACATATAGAGCTAGTTAGTCAGTCTGTCAGGTTTTATCATTTATTTTTTCGTTATCTTTTAATAGGAACCGTGTGGGTGACTTTCGCCATTCTGTCTACTACAATGCCTTACATTATATTTTGTATTTAACTTTTGTGGATATAATATTATCAAAAGCAAGTGACAATGAGCCCAGCTTAAATACCTATAGCTGCAAACTGAGAGCCTTGGTTAATAGTGCAGTTTGGAATCGCGTCATCAGATTCATGTTGTGTCAAGTATTTTAAATTTACTCTGGCACAATAACAGGAAGGTAGAAGTGAGTTGAAAACCACTAGGAACATAACAACAGATGTGAAACTTCTGACAAATCTTTTCATTGCACCCTTCTCTTACCTAACTCTACCTCCCTTAAATAGTACACTGCTGTAAATTTATCTGGCTCCATGCAGCGCTTCAGGCTGCAGGAATAAGAAACCATGTTCAGGCGTACCTCCTATGTAAAGAATTGTTAATTCTAGAATTTCACGGTAATCTGACCTAGGATGAAATTTCTGCAGCTGATCCTTACAGAATGTCACTATTTCGTCATTCCAAAAGTTATGTGTACTACACGTTTCATAGATATTTTTATTTATGTCTTTCCAAATCTGCTGAAATCGTTTTGAATAATGGAATATCTGGATCTTATATTATAGTGCATGTACCAGTGTTATAATGGGAGATATGTAATGATTTATTAATACGCATGTCGACAAGGTGCGAAAATTTCTTTGTAAATTATTTTTCTAGAATAGTTTTTTTGGGTCCAGTGTAGACACCGTGGTATCAAAACACACAGTTTTAACAACATCTTTCAAATTCCAATTTTGTAGGCAATCAATTACCATATTCTATCTCTCCCGTTTCATAAGCAATTTCGGTACCCCCTTAAAGCTTAGCTTTACCCCCTCCAGATACTAAAATGGGTAATCCGTATATGTTTTCAGTACATATGTCAAATTAACTTAAGGTCCAAATAAATTGTAAGAGGTGTCTCCTGTGGTAAAGGATTGCTGTAGATCATCAGAAATTTATTCCGTATGTCCTTTCTTTTTCGTTGTAACGTGCTTCTGATTTCAACCAATCAGTCAGGGACCCTTTTCAAAGGCTGAACAGTGGCAGATTGTCATCACCATTGCTTTACAGATCTCATTTTGTTTACATGCAAACATGAAGCAAGTCAGGAGAAATACCATGAATATAGATTTTTTAGTTTTTTTTCAAGTTGAGACCCCCAATCGTTGGTTGCCTATCACTACTAAGCTTGAGGAAAGTTCATCAACTGTGTTTTTTTTTCGATGTTTGGAGGATTGGGGAAACCAAACTCCGCTTGTACTTTGCTGTTACTAGTACTGGTACAACTGGAAAGTTCAACAGCTGATCATTTTCCTCCCAAAATTCCTTTCTTTTTTCGCTTTACTTTCAATTGCATGGTCACTATTTTTCTTCTTTTGTTGCATATTTTTTATCAATATCACTTATATAACATTCCAATCCTTTTATTTCTCTCACCTTGCAAAAATAGTCAGTCTTCTTAATTGATATCATTTGCATTGCATTTACATAGGAAATATCAAAGAGATCATCTAAAAATTTTTGAAAATTTATTTCATTTTATCCATTTGATTTCTTTTTTTTTCTTTAGTTACTTAAAGTGACCCATAATATTCAGTTACTTTTCACTTTTTATTATATGTTGTTTGGCTTTGATTGAAATTTTTTACATTCATCCCAAATTGTTGAAATTTCTTGACAAACTGAGTTCTTGATAAGCCTCTTTCAAAGTTTTTGATGTTTTTATTTAAAGCAGAAGGCACTAAACACCCTTAGATGGTAGCTTTGCCTTACTAATTTTATTTATGCCCAAGTCATGAGTCACCATAATTTGCTGTCTTTTTTTTTTTTATATTTAAGAAGACATAGTGAATACATTATATACCAATAAATTTAAAGTATTAAATCTAAGATAATAAACAAAAATACTGCTGAACGTAAAATAATAACCCTACAAGTATTCAATGAACTGCAGACTGAAAGATAACTTCTCACTCGATTTGGGCCAAATTGTGATGGTGACGTAGTTACAGATTTTTTAAAAATGCATAATTTTAACATCTTGATTTATACCCAAGTTTAATAATTTGAGTTTGAGAGTTCAATTTTTTACACTTATATTTCTCAGGAAAAGTGATGCAAGTATTTTAAAGAAAACAATGAAATATAAAAATTTGTATACATTACCAATATGCAACTCACTACTCAAACTTCCACCACCTGGCGGCAGCACTAAAACATATTCAATTAAGCAGATATTTTGCACAGAACATATTTCTATATCCAACCTCACAATTTCCAATAAAGTGTTGAGAGTTTAACTCAAGTGAAAAATTTCGGTTTTTTGAGAATACTAAAAAATGTATGTGGTTATATATATATAGCAGTAGCAGTAGTTATATATATATATATATATAAGCATATATATATATATATATGCTATAAGGTTATAAGGTTATATATTACAACAACATATGCATGCTGAAAGTATGATACATAAGGTTATATATATTATATTATTATATATATATATATTATATATTATTACATATATGTTATTGCTGCTATTGGTTGGTTACAGTTATTGAAGCAAAGGTTATTGCTGGTTACATATACAGACGCTGGTTAAGGCTGTTGCTGCTGGCGATACATATGCTATATATACATATTAAGATGCACATATATGAAGGTTATATTATGCTATATGGCGATATATATTAAGCATATTACATATTAGTGCGCTACATGCCAGCGCGCGCGCTGGCGGTTGCTATTGCTAAACAGATTTATATATGAGCAGCATATATATATAGTTGCTATTACAAGAAGATATATATTAATATGCTACATACGCTCACAAGGTTGTTGTTAAGTTAAGAGAGGCAGGTAGGAGTGAGGCAGGCAGGAAGACATATATAGCATATATAAGAGAGTGCTAGAGAAGCTCTCCCAGCTTAGAGGTAGAGCACTTTGCTTGTGCGAGTATTCCCAGGTTCGAGACTGGGGTGAGCGAGAGAATGTGAGCTATTCTCTAATAACTCTAGCTTTGTCCCACTCAGACGTTAATGAATATATTGGTAGCGTGTTACTACTAATGGAAAAACTTCCCGGTATCCGCGATATTAGTCTGGCCAGCCAGCGGATTTAGTCGTTAATAGGTCTCGTGAACGCAAGAATGATTTCTGATCTGGTCGGGAACACAGGTCGGTGGTCCCTTCCTCAGAGGTTTCGCGACTTTTCCTGAGGGTGTTATATATATATATATATATATATGATATAGAGCAAAGATATAATGGGTTATTGCTGTTGCTATTACATATATATGTAGAAAGAGTATATACATATATATATATTGTTGAGCATGTTTAAGTACTTCATATACATATATATATATAGCAGCAGTTAGCAAGAGGTAGATCTTATTTTTATGCTGTTTATATATATATATTTATTATATATATATATATATATATATATAAAGATATATATATATATTATATATGGTTGTTATTATATATATATGTTATATTTATGTTATGATATATGCTTTGGCTATGCTATATATATATATATATATATATAAAGAAAGAAAGAAAGTGTTGGTTATATATATATATATATATATAAATATGGCGTATATATATATATATATATAGAGTATATATATATATATATATATTACATATATATATATATATATATATATATATATATATATATATATAAGGCGTAAATATATATTTATATATATATATATAGTATATATAAAAAGAAGAGAGTATAGATATATGATATATATATATATATATATATATATATATATATTATTATTGCTGTTCTGTGAGTTGTTATGTACATATATATATATAAATATATATACTGTGACAAGCTAGTTAAAGATATTATTCGACCTAGACTCACGGCGGGTATGGTCAGGTTGAATCATGTTTAAAATTTTAGCGGGCTGGTATGGGCGGGCAAAAACCATGTTAACGGGAAGGCATACTACGGGATGTAATGCTTAAAAACCTTGTTTTCCATTGTCGATTAAAAGTATGCTTTAGGTCTAACCTTTGTTTTTCAGAGTATATATATATATAAGATATGAAAATATGTTATATATATATATGTTATATATGCCATATATTTGATTAGTTGGTTGGTTGGTTGGTTACATATATATACAGCAAATATATATGTTGTTATATTGTTGCTATATATATGTTGGCAGCAGATAATATTATGCTATGCTATGTTGCTGCTGCTGGCTAAGGCTGGCATAAGGCGGGAGCAGCAGTATATATATATATATAAAGCAGCTAGTTGTTGGTTACATATAGTGCGCTATACATAGTTGCTGGCATATGCGCTATATATATGGCGAGCATATATGTTATATATATATATATATATATATATATATATATATATGTTGTTAAATTTCAGAGTTGTATTAATTTTAACCAACATGTTTATAATTATCTCCCTTCCTATGAATCTTTAGAGTCTTCGTATCCAGACCTGAAACTTGGGTTCCCTCTCGTTTAATGACATCCCCTTGTCGTAGACGAGGTTACGTATTTTTTGTTCATCCGTATGGGACTACAGCCCCCCTCTCAAAATTTTCCATAGCAACGACTTTCTTGTGCCCTAGCAACAGGAGTCTTAGAGATCTCATATCCACCCCAAATTTGGTACCTCCTCTTTTGCAGACGTAATCTCGTTTATGAAACTGTACGTGATGGACGACAATGGAAGTCATTTTTGATATCAGTGCTATAAATTACATCTAAAATACTTATAAACGTTAAAACAATATTTTCCTTTCGCTCGGGTGTTATTTAAGAAAAAAATTTCAATACTATTATTATTGCAAATTTAATATTTATTTTAGCCATAAAATTTAACATTAACTTATTCAAGAATTTAAAATTATTCTCTTTGTCTTTATTACTAAATTTTTTTTGAAACTTAATGAAATATGATTTAACAATGAGGGAAATTGAAACGAAAAAGAAAATAATGAAAATGAAAATAATTTGGAAATACGAAACTAAAATTAAAAATAAATCTTTAAAAATGATAATTTTAACAGTAAAAAAAAATACAAAAAGAAAGAATATAATTCATTTCCCCTTAAATATTATCAATAAAAATTTAATATTCAAAATTCACTTGTTCTTTTCCTTCCAGTAGACGCTGAAATTACTGACTTGATTTTAATAAAATATCCCTTCTTATTGAAGAGATTATGTGTGGAGGGATCGCGAGGGGATATTAAAATAATAAAGAGAAAAAGAGGTAAAAAAGTAAAGAGAAGAAAAAGGTAGAAGAGAGAGAAGATCAGAATAGTAAAGAGAAGAAGAAAGAAAAAGAATAGGAAATCCGAGAGGAGGACGCGTATCGAAATTCATAAATGAATTTTCAATAATATTTTTCCAAACATTTTAAGCATTTTTAGAAGATAACTTCCTTCATAATATTTTAAAATTCATGTTATAAAAATAAAAATAATGAAAATAATAATAATAATAATAATAATAATAATAATAATAATAATAAATAATAATAATATGAATAATAATAATAATAATGTTAATAATAATAATAATAATAAATAATATTAATAATATTAATAATTTTTAATAATTATAATAATAAAAATAAATAATGATAGTAATAATTATACCTGTAGATAATAATAATAATAATAATAATAATAATAATAATAATAATAATATTAATAATCAATATTAATAATAAGAAGAAAATTAATCCTAATGATGATAGTTAGAGAATGATATTTTAATAATAATAATAATAATAATAATAATAATAATAATAATAATAATAATAATAATAATAATAATAATAATAATAATAATAATAATAATAATAATAATAATAATAATAATAATAATGCATTAATAATAATAATAATAATAATAATAATAATAATAATAATAATAATAATAATAATAATAATAATAATAATAATAATAATAATAATAATAATAATAATAATAATAATAATAATAATAATAATAATAATAATAATAATAATAATAATAATAATAATATTTAATAATAATAATAATAATAATAATAATAATAATAATAATAATAATAATAATAATAATAATAATAATAATAATAATAATAATAATAAAAATAATAATAATGAAATATGGACTTAAATGTGAACTATATAATCATATACCTTTTATTCCCACACATGAGAAAATCCAAAAATGGGCCTAATTTATAGATTATTTAAGGAACATTTTAAAAGTTAATTACTTTTCCAAATTTAATATTTATTATAGCTCTATAATTTGACATTAATTCATTTCAAGTATTTAATTTTATCTTCTTTTTCATCATTATTTAAATTAATTGAAGCGTAATGGAATAAGATTTAGCAATGAAGAAAATTTCATCGAAAAAAAAGAATGAAAATATAAATAAATTAGAAAATATATATTAAAAATAAAAAAAATTCTCAGAAAATTATAATATTTGAAGCAAAATTAAAAATGTAATTCATTTTGCCATAAAAATTTTTTATAAAAGTTTAAAATTCAAATTTCATTTCTTCTTTTCCTTCCAGTGGAAGCTAAAATGACTGATCTGGTTTTAATAAAATATTCTTTCGTATTGAATTGGTGAAGGTTGGAGAATAAATCACTAGGGCATTAAAATATTAAAGAGAAGAAGAGGGAAAAAGAGTAGAGAGAAGAACAAGGGAGAAGAGAGAAGAGCAGAATTGTGAAAAGAATAATATCTTTAAGATAGAAGAACAGAATAGTGAAGAGAAAAGGAGAAAAGTAAATGGAAGGGGAATTCCGAAAGGAGAACGCTTATCACACTTTATAAATGAGTTTTCAACAATATTTTTTCGATTATTTTAAACATTCGTAGAAGATAGCTTCCTTCTTAATGTTTTAAAATTGATTTTCCAAAAATTATAATAATAGTAATAATAACACAGGCCTGCAAAATTTAACTTTTGGAAAATTGTCTTCACATTTAGGTGTTCATCTTATTGGATTTGTTGTCCTGATTTCAAATATGACCTTAGTTTTTTTTCATCGAGGGACATAAAGTTTTAAAAACAAACACAAAATTATAAACATTTAAAAAGTAAAATTTATTTCTAATGCTTAAGGGGTGTCAGTGACCTAAAACTCAATAATTTTTCAAAACAAATTCAAAATTTGCGCATTTTTTTATTTTCTAAATTAATAGAAAAATTCCTCCTTCACATCATGGTGGGATTATTTTTTTTAAACTCTGAATAGTTTTTTAGGTAAAGAAATTTATTTAGAGAGATGTCGAACTAAAATTTAAAAGGATATGGCAAAGATGATAATATTTTAGGCAATATTTCGAAATTTGCGGATACGAAACTTGGAAATCGCATAAATTTTGATATAGATTATGGGGTCACTCCAGAGCAATTTGAATATGATTGTAAATTGGTAATAAACATAACAAATAAAATTTAACATCGATAAATGTTATACATTTTGGGAGTAGGAACAACGAATACGATTGCATAAATAAATAATAGATGACTCAGCCTTTAAAGTTGTTAATGAGCAAAAGGTTCTAGGAGTATTAATTAATAAGGATTTAAAGTTTGCGAAACAATGTGCTGAAGCTGTTAAGAAAGCTAATAAAGCTCTGGGCATCACTGCCAAAAACTTCGAATATAAAGCTAAAAATATCATTTTCCTCTCTGTAATACATTAGTAAGACTTCATCTGGAATACATAATATAGTTTTGGAGTTCATACCTCAAAAAGGGAATTGAAAAAATTCAAAGAATTCAAAGAAGGGTAACCAAATTAATATCAGAATTGAGAGGCAAGTCATGCAAGCAACGGCTACGCGATTTAAATATACATTCTATAAAGACAAAAAGATTGAGAGGAAAATTAAGAGAAATTTTCGAAATACTAAATAAATATGACAATATCGATTACAGGCAATTCTTTAGATATGATTTTAATGATGTAGCACCAAGTGGTAGGCTTAAACTTTGTCATAAACAATCTGAAATCAATATAGGAAAGAATTTCTTCACTTACGATGTGGAATAGTCTTTCTTACGAAATAGTGAACAGTGACAACATTGATTAATTCAAGAATAAGTTAGATAAACACTTTAAGTAAATTGGTCTTCGAGCTTTAATTCAACTTGATTTTTACTTCATTCAAGTACTAGTATTAGTAGTAATCTGAATGTAGTAAAAACTAGAACAATTGAAATCATTTAGTAAATATTAAAAATACAACGTAAAAAGAAATCCGGCTTGTAATAGCTTTGATGTTCATGGCTTGCAAAGCACCCGTTCTAAGAAGGTGATCCCATCGTTCGTACTATCGCCTTAACCTGTAATAAATGACTTTGATGTTCACTACATAGAACATATCTGTTAAAATAACTGTAATAAATAGCTTCGTAATAGCTAAGCTGTAATAAATAGCTTTTGATGTTCACCCCTATGCAGAACATATCTGTTCGAAGACGGTGATCTAATCGATCACACTGAGTTGGAAAAATAATCAAAAGACAAAACTTTACATACTTGTAGCACTATGATGTTAGATGCTTAGAAATGGGTCTGTTCTGAGTGAGCAAATTCAAATGTTATATTAACAGTGGGAACATCCAACACAATAAATAAATAAAAATACTCAACAGACTATGATGTTTGTTGCTTAGAAGCACATCTGCTGTAAGTGAGCAGATTCATTTGTCACATTCACAGTGGGCACATCCAATAAAAAAAATAAACAAAAATACTTAAAAGACTATGACGTTTGCTGCTTAGAAATGGATCTATTCTAAGTAACCAAACTCATATTATACTTATTTAAAAAAAAAAAAAAAACATATTTGTTTTACAACAGTGGGCACATCCAACATAATAAATAATCAAAAATGATTGACAGACTAACTTTAAGTGGACTGTAAAGTCTTTGCTAGTCGATGTTATGCAATTCTGTAGTTAATAATAATTATAATAATAATAATAATAATAATAATAATAATAATAGTAATAAATAATACACACATAACATAATACAATAATAATGTTTCTATAAATAACAACAACAACAACAACAACAACAACAACAACAACAACAAAATAACAACAACAACAACAAAATTGTCAACAACAACAACAAAACATCAACAACAACAACAACAACAACAATAAACAATAATTGTCAATTGCTTTACCAAGAACAATAATAATAAGACAATAATAACAATCATCAATAACAATTATAAGTAACAATATTTTTAACAATCAATAACAATAATAACAATAAGAATATCAATCATCAATAATCATCAATAATATCATCAATAATCATCAACAACAACCTAATACTTCCATCCTGTCCAACAGACTCACACCACACACACCCATCATCCCAAACCATCTGTCCAACTCATCATCACAACCACTTCTATCAATAATATCCCCAATATCCCTATCAATAATACCACTACCAATACTACTATATTATTATTATATTATTATTATTATTATTATTATTATTATTATTATTATCATTATTATTATTATTATTATTATTATTATTATTATTATTATTATTATTATTATTATTATTATTATTATTATTATTATTATTATTATTATTATTATTATTATTATTATTATTATTATTATTATTAGCAGAGCATTGTTTGAATTTATTTAGAAATGAAGATACATAAAATAAAGGATTAGTTCTGCTCGATCTCACATAAATAGGCAATTAATTCAGAAGTTTTGGCATCATTATAAAGGCAGATTATATTTATTAGTTTTTGAATAATGGAGTCTTAAATTATCTGAAAGCGTGTCTTATATAACATATAAAGGAATATTTTAAATATATAGGCTATAAAACACATCTGCTATACCATTCAATAAACATTTTTTGATGTAAAAAACATATTTATGACTTTCTTAACAAGTTGAGAAAAAATATTCAACTCTTAATTTTAATTTTTTTTAAAAGCCTGACTCATCCTAATAATTCTCAATATTGTAAGGAACAGACGTAGTGCATCTGTCGCATTTTCCACGGTCGCTTCACACGAAGGAGGAGAGAAAGAGGAGAGAGGGGAATGAATGGTTTGGAATGGACTGGAATGGAATAA
>JABUQX010138873.1:0-10514 GCA_015478945.1 Trachelipus rathkii
CAGTCTTCTCCCTTGTATTTCCTCCACCGCAGGCAACCCACATCTCATCAACGAATCTTGCAACGATTCCCTCCATCTCTTTCCTTGGCTTCCTCTGAGTCTTCTTTCCATCGGCATCCACTCCCATCGTTTCCTCGCCAGCCTGTCCTCCTGCATCCTTTCCAAATGTCTCCACCATCTGATTCTTGCGACATCTATCCTCCTCAACATAGGTGTCACTCCGACTTCCCTTCTGACTCTTTCATTCCTTATTCTATCTTTCTTAGTCTTTCTATATATATATATATATATATATATATATTTATATATAAGTATATATATATATATAATATATATATTATATATATAATATATATATATATATATATATATATATATATATATATGCTAGTTTTATCGGATAGCAGATAACCCGAAACCGCTTAATCGCGATAAATTATCGCCTTATAAGATCGGTAGTTTGGGCAACAAAAAATTTTCGCGATACCGATTATCGGTAAAAGATTTTTTATCGGATAACCGATAACCCGAAACGTTTATCGCGATAAAATTATCGCGATAATGTATCGCGGACAAACGCCCACCTTAATATTTATTATATATATATATATATATATATAAATATATATATATATATTATTTATATATAATATATATATATATAAATACATATATATATATATAAATATATATAATATATATATAATAACTATATAATTAATAATATATATATAATATATATATATAATATATAGCCCTGTTATGTTTAAAACTCTGTGAGATTTTATTTTTTTTTTTTTTTTTTTTAAAACATATTTTTTTTATATGATACTAATAATGAATTTCAGTGGTGATGGGCATGATTGCAAAAAGTTCGAAATATTTATAAATAAATTATTTAAAATCACATTTATACAAAAAATTTTAAAAAATGAAATATCTTCGAAAAGTACGACACTTACAGAGAAAAACCAATTACATAATTGAAATCAGCGTATAAAGCTTATTACAAAAATGGAAAAAAAAAAAAAAAAAAATAGGGGGCGCTCGAGCCGACGGGGGACAGGGGGGACGTTTTCCATACCCCGTAGGGAGGGGGCGAAGGAACCCCGCGACACCCAAAATACCAAGAGCGGGGGTTCCGGAGACCCTCCCCGAAGGGGGAAATAGTCCTACCCTTCGTTCCCCCGGAAGGCCGAGAGACCCCGACTCTGCCATCTTTGCGGTTTACCTTGGGTATTCTTTAGTTATAAAAAAAAAATTTAAAAACTGAAAAAGTTAAAAACTAACTGGTCCTATATATTTCTGAATCATGTCCGTCACCCTTTAAATTGACTGTTAGCGATCATATACTAGAAATAATTGAAAAAAAAAAACAAAAAAAATCAAAACTGACGGAGTCGTAAACATAACAGGTCCTTTATAATATATATATATATATATATAATATATATATTATATATATATATATATATAGTATATAATATATATATATATAATATATATATAAAATGTATTATATTTATATGTATACACATGCGGCGTTCGTCAGGGGGGGCAGGGGGCAGCTGCCCCCCCTAGAGTGTTTACTTTCTTCTCAAAAGAAACCACCATCTTTCTGCGATTGCAGAGAGTTGTAGAGACCAGCAACCCTACACATATGGCTTCATTACTACGTACTCAAAGGGAACAAGCTATAATATATCAAAAGGAAGGTCAGTTTGTGTAATTTTTATCTTTTAACGTTTAGTTAAAATTGGTAGTATCGTTAATTCGCTATACTAGATCCAAGACTTCGCCTCGCCTACTTTTGCATAAAATTTATATATATATATATATATATAATATATATATTAGTATATATTATATATATATATATATTATATATATATATATATTATATATATTATTATGTATATATATATATATATACTATATATGCATATAATAATATTATAATATACCTATATAATATATTATATATAAATATTATAATATATATATATATATTATATATATATATATATATATATATATATATATTATCCTCAATAATTCCTTGCATGATATTTTCTTATATGCACGATTTATCTTATCGCTTCGGGGTAAGATTCATGATGAGGGAGTGTTGCAAGATTTGTGTCGCTTACGAATAGATGCCGGAGATCAGTCATTGAAAAAACCATTTTGAAAAGGGGAAAAAATGCCACAAACCAATCAGTTCAGATTCAGAATGAGATCATTTCTCTTTGTGGTACTACTATAAAGGAAAGCATCGTTAATAAGGTAAAGTAAGAGTGCGCGTATAGCTACTAGGCAGATGAAACCGCTGACGTTTCTTGCAAAGGAAACAATTTTCCCATAGGTTGCACTATTCGACAAAGAGTCCGATGAAGTCAAAGAGGAATTTATTGGCTTTGTAGAACTGAAAGCGCTTGACGCAAATACCATTGCGAAAGCCATTGACGATTTGTCAGGGCGACTGAAGAACTGGATCCCTAGAAATGCATGGGCTTGGGTTTCGATGTCTGGCAAAGAAGGAGTTGTCCAAGCAATATTGTGGAAAAAGTATAAAAAAAGCATTGTTCTTTCATTGCCTTTCACACAAACTAAATCTAGTAGAAATAATTTGAACACAATACCAGAAATCCTCAATACTGTGGGAACTATAAAGGACATTTTTACGTTTTTTCGCGAGTCGGTCTTGAGAAGAAAATAATGCCAAACATCCCAAGCTTATGCCAGACCAGATGGTCTGAACAAACACAAAGTGCATCAGAGTGTTTAAGGAGCACTTTGTACAAATGATGCAAGCATTAGAAACCCTTTCCATCTGAAGGGAAAGTACCGCCACAAGAAAAAGCACTTTTCAGTTGCATTCAGCGTGTAAGTCGTCATTCATCATGGCTATGATATTGATCGCGGAAATACTCTGCGATGTTAGAGCCAGTTGTAAATGATCTCCAATCCAAGACTTGGATATCACCAAACTCGCAGCACCATTCAACCACGTTGGGAAATGCGTTAGGGAGCCGTCGGAAAGATGAGAAAAAAATCATCGAATGAAGTGTTAAAAAGAAGCTAATTCAAATCGCCGAGCAAACTGGACTTGATCTGAATAATACCACGGATTGGGTAGGGCAGCAGCATAGCAGCAAACCATCCAGCAACAAAATCCCACGGAGTTCTGAAGATCATTAATAATTCCGTATCTGGATTCTATAAACTCTTCTTTGGAATTACGGTTTTCTACTGAAAATTACACCTGCTTATGCATTGACATATCTACATCCTTTCCACATGCTACTCATAACAGCTTCATTTTATAGTTTTACCACTTAGAAAGGCATAGAAGAAGAGCTAGAACTTTGGTACTAAATTTTGTAGGACAAGAAACTAAGTAGTGAAGAACTAAAAGAACTTGTTGTCTCCCAAGTCTTAAAAGAGACTGAACCTTTTCTTTCCGTCGACGAAAAGGCTTTGATGATATACTCGACCAGCCATGCTCCACCAGCTACAGTGGAGCGCTTCTTGCAATACTCTGCGAAGGATTCAAGATTTGGCTCGAAGTACTTGGAAACGAAGGTTAAACTAGCTGCTACGATGAGTGCTTCACAGAAAATTTCGTGTTTGACAATTATTGATTATTTTATTCAAACAGTAGTTGATACAAATTTGCCTTGAACCCAAGGAAATTACTTTTTTAACAATATCAATTTTGCAACTGCTCTATATTGTGAATTTTCCATCATTGCATATTGTATTTGATATTCGATTGTTTTAATAAAATAATTTTATTTTAATATTAATCATTTAATTATCCATACAAATGTTTCTAGTTTTATGTCTTCTTTCTTTATATATATAACTATATATATATTATATATATACTATATATATTATATATATATATATAATATATATATATATATAATATATATCATATATATATTATATAATATATATATATATAGTATATATATATATATAGAAATTTTAGCTGCCCCCCCTAAGCTTGGAAGCTGGCGACGCCCATGGAATATATATATTATATATATATATATATATATATTAATATTAGATACTATATAATATATAATATATATATATATAATATATAATATATATATATAATATATTATATATATATTATATATATATTATACATATATATATATATATATACATTATAATAAAATATATATATATATATATATTATATATATATATATATATATATATATTATATACATATATAGTATAATATATATATATATAATATATATATATATATATACATATATATAAATATATATATTCACCCATCCTCCTGCCTAAGTTAGGACCTGTTAGTGTGTTTCTCCAGGAATCCTTCAGACAACCCTCGGACACATCGCCTTCTCCACAGCATCCCCATTCCCTTTCTTCGGTCTTCCCATTGGTCTTCGCTCCCATAGTCTCGATTAAGAAATCTTAGCGGAATCTCCAGTCCTCCATTCTCCACACATATCCAAACAATCTCAGCTGGTATCTCTCAATACATTCAATTATTAGGTGGAATCCCAGCTCTATTGTTGTTTCATTCCTAAATCTGTCCCTCAGCGTTACTCCTCTTATTATACTCAAAACTCGCATTTCCGCAGCTGTCATTTTACTCGTATGGGGTCTTGTTCAGTACCCAAACATTCCACTCGCGTATAGTAATATTGGTCAGTACGATGTTGTATGATACTGTCACCTTTACCTCTACTGACAACCCTCTCTGCATCATCAATGGGACAACATTTCCCCACATTTCCTTGAGTATTTCGTCTATTTCTTTCCTCAGTTCCGTGTCTATCCAACCCAAAATATCACTTCCTAGATATTTGAATCTACTGGCCTATTTAAACTGTATATCCTCCATCCATATCTCCGCGTGTTCTCCCTGTCTCTATATTACCTGTTTATCTTCATTCCCTACCCCCTCATAACTTCATTCCAAGAATTCACAGAAACTTTGTAGTTCATATTGCTCCCTTTGTTTGCCACAGGCCGCATCATCGCGAAAAAAGGTGTATCCCTAACCTTGCTTTCATACATATCCTCTTCAGGAAAGTGTAAGATATAAACACAAAAAGTTAAAAGGGACAGGCACACTCCCTGCCTACTCCAGTCCTCGCTTTTCAAACCATTTCATCTCTTCCCATCTCCGTTCTAACCGTGTTTTATGTGGTTTCATTAATAATTCTTATTCCTCTAATTTCAGCTTCTTGCTTTATACCATACGCAGGTGCCCACCTCACTCTCCAAAGCCCTCTCTTGAATTCCTATCAAAAGACTTCTCTAAATCTTATTCTATTCTATGCTCTTTTCCACTATCATTTTTAAGTAGAGTATGAAATCAATTAACTTCTATTGTCTGAATCTGTGTTGCTACTCTCCGATCTTTCCTTCTAATTCTCTACGGTCTTTTTTTCTATTATCCTCTCGTATATTTTATATGCGTTCAATTGCATCACTGTGCCTTTGTAATTCTGTCACTCCTTCTATTCTCCTTTTAATTATTGGGCATAGGCACTGATTTTTCTCCAATCTGACGGTTTTCTCTTCCCTCCATATATATATATATATATATATACTATATATATATATATATAATTATATTTTAAATATAGATATATACTATATATATATATATAATATATATATATAGAATATATATATATATATAATATAATAATATATATAAATATATAATATATATATATATATATATATATAATACTTATATATATATATATATATTATATATATATATATACTAATAATATAGTATATATATATATCATAATATATATATACTACTAATATATATATATAATATATATAAGTATTATAATATTATATATATTATATATAATACTTATATATATATATATAAATTAATATATATTATATATATATATATATATATATATATATATATATATATATATAATCTATAAGTTCTGTCATCCATGCCACCATGCCTCTCTTTTGAATATTTTATTACAATTCCATAACGATCCATGGCTACTTTCAATTCTTTAAGGCTCCAATAGCTTGTCTCACTTCCTCGCCATGTATCAATTCTAAGTCTTCCTATTCTCTGTCTTCCACTTGTGGGTTTTTCCCTCTATATATTCTCGTCGTCCTCACATTCAATAATTCGTAGTGGGTATAGTACGAACGACCATCTACAAGTAGTCTAATATGTTATAGAAAGATGCAATGAATATCAATTTCCACTTGCATTGCATTCATAGATTATGAAAAGGCTTTCAGCTCTGTGAGCATAAGCTCGGTTATAAATGCACTAGGTAACCAAGGGATAAACAGCAACTATATTGAAATTCTTAGAAATATTTATTAGATAACAACTTTCTTTTTGCACATAATAAAAAAAAAATTAAAAATTAAAAGTGGAGTTTGACAAGCTGATACAATCTCTCGAAAACTATTCACTACGGTATTGGAGGAGATATTTAGAACACTACTGGGAATCAACATGAATAAATGTAAATTATAAATATCTGAGTCATCTTAGGTTCACAGATAATATAGTATTGTTTACTTCAGATCCTCTGGAACTAAAAATCAATGTTGAAAATTAAGCAAATCGAGTGAAAGAGTCAGACTAAATATGGATACACCAAAAACTAAATTAATGTTTAATAAGTTTATAAATTCCAAGCCCATCAAAATCAGAAATGCAACACTGGAAAAAGTGGTGGAATATATATATTTAGGGCAGATGATATTTTGAAATGGGGGGCTAATAAATGAAATTAAAAGAAGAGTGAAACTTGGATGGGTGGCAATGGAAAGATTAACTCAAATTTTCAGGAGCAAAATGTCTCTTATATTTGAAAAGAAAAATATATAATGATGTGGTAATCTGTAGGTAGGTAAGTATGTTTAAAGTATAAGTCCGAGATGAATGATAGTCAGGCAGGCCACTTTGAATTCAAAGGATGTCCAGGTATGTGAAGAGAGTCTATTTTTTGTTTGTTTGTATCATATTTCTTTATTGCTTCATTGCTTATTATTATTATATATTATTTATTTTTATCTACCTGGGGGCATGAATTAAAGCGACTGCAAACACGTTGGTGGTGCTGGTTTGGGATAGCTGGCCTTAAAGTTCGATTTCCTGTGGTCATCTGGTGTTACCACCTGCATAGGGGATAAAGCACGTTAAAAGGGTAGTAAAAGGTAGTTTATATTCATTATGATTGTGTAGCTGAGGAATGAGGGATTGTGAGATGAGTGATTGAGGGAGTGTATGGTGTGTGAATCAGAGTGGGGGGTGACGAGCTCACTTGATAAGATTACTGGCCGCTATCGTTTCTTTATTTATCTTCGGTTGTTGGTTTACCTTGTTTCTTTCTTTTTCTCTCGCGGCGCGGAGCTCCGAATTTCCTATTAGGATGCAAGTAGAGTGTGTGTTGGATGTTAGTGTTTTGTTTTTTTTGACTTGTTGACTTCTTGCTTTTTTTTTCTTTCCTTAGGATATACCCGAGTACAGATGTACAGTGGTTTCTACCAGAGGGTATATTTTTTTTGTTTAAAATATATTTTTGTATTCTGTATGACAGTCGTGCACATTGGAAGAAAGACGCCTTTACGTTTGACGAGAGAAAGGTAATATATACTATTTTTTCATATTGTTATAATTTATTTTTTTCTTTTATTGGTTATTCTTTTATGATTATTATTATTATTGATTATTATTATTATTATTATTATTATTATTATTATTATTATTATTATTATTATTATTATTATTATTATTATTTATCTATTATATTTTAATATTTATGTGTGTGAAGCGAATGAGTTAATTTTTTTATGGTTTGTTTTGTTTGATTTTTAGTTTTGGTCATCATTCAGAGGGTTTGTCTTGTTAGACTTTGAGACAGTGGAGTTTTCCTAAGGCTGGGAAGAGGAACAAGATTGTCCTTTGTCAGTTGTGAGGTAGGAAATATTATATTTTATATTATATTATATTCATTTTATGTTTATAACTATGTATTGCTGATTATTATTATTATTTCATTATGGTTAATTTTCATTGGATTTGCTTGTTTTCTTGCTTATTATTGGTTTGGTTTGCTATATTATTTATTATTATTATTATATTATATTATTATATTATTGATTATTATTATTATTATTATTTTATTATATTTGCTTATTATTATTATTATTATTATGCTTATTATTATTATTATTATTATATTATTATTATTATTATTATTATTATTATTATTATTATTATTATTATTATTATTATTATTATTATTCTAATTATTGTTAGGATCAGTGGATTTGCTTAGGGGTGAAGAGTCAAGGGTTCCGAAAATTATCTATTAAGGAACAAAAAACGAAAAAGCTGGATATTATCCAGGTAATAATTAAATTTTTATGCGTTAATATTTTTCATCTTTTTAGTTATTGTTTTCATGGTTTTATATTTTGGTAATATAATTTAGGCAATATAAATTTGAATATAGTGGTTGTATTATTTAATTCAATTTAATTAATTAAGAATGTAATTTAAAATACAATTTGAATATTGAATAATTTAATTAAGAATGTAATTTAAAATTAAAGAATGTCATTTAAGATTTATTGAAATTTTGTCAAGGTATATATTTATATTTTTTATATTTATTTTATTTTGGTTTTCATAATATTTAGAAGGTTTATTTTCCTTCTCCAGTTTTTTTTTTGTTTTTGGCTTTTGTTTGGCTGTTCCTGGAGTGAACCTCTGGATCGACGGCTGATCTACTCACTCAGCAGGAGACATTAATGTAGAGAAAAAACTACTTAATAAAACAGTTGAAAGAGAAAAGACTATTCAATAGAAAAATTGAAATAGTAGAGAAAAGACTTAACAGAAATAAACTGAAACCCAGTGAAAGAGACAAGAAAAAATTTAAAAATAGATATTAGAAAAATGACTGAAAATAGAGAATGATTCAATAGAAAAGAATTAAAATAGAAAAGAAATTATTGGAAAATTATATAAGGAAAAAGACTATAGAAAGAAATAAACTAAAACAAACTCTGAAATAAAATAAATAGTGAAATAGAAAAAAGACTATTATTGTTGTGGAAAATTAGAAATAGAAAAGACACTAAACGTGAAATAAAAAGACTATTATATGAAGTGCAACTACAAACTGACTAAGACCAAAAAATAAATTTATGCATTTTATTTTGAACATTTTTTTTAGGATTAAGGTTATTATTTTTTAGGATTAAGGTTAACAATTTTTAGGATTAAGGTATTTTATTTAGATTTAAGAGTTCCGTCAATTTACTAAATTATTTATTTAAGGTATCGGTATCGGACGGTATCGGTATCGGCCTGGATCAGTGTCGGTATTGGTGTATAGAGGTATCAGTATCGGCTTTTGTAATTGGTGTTGTGTGGAGGATTTGTTGTTGTTTGATTTTTTTTAATAAATTCTTTTATTGGTTTTGTTTGTTTCAGTGGGTTTTTTTTTCTCCTGCGTTTTATTCTTCCGTTAAGAGACTCACGACTTAAAACGAATAGTGAGAGGGATCGAACCCCACCACATATTGTGGAGAATCGAACCCACCACAATGAGTGCGGTCTTCCTGTCATGACATATGGAAGCGAAACATGGACACTAAATGTCAGATCAATTTAAAAATTAAGGTCTATACCCAGAGAAATATGGAGAGATACATGCTGGGAATATCACGCAGGGATAGAATATAGAACACTTAGATTAGAGAAATGGCATAGATCAAAGACATCATAATGACAGTTAAAAAATAAAATGGAAATGGGCGGGTAGGTAGCTAGACAACGATGGACAGCGATGACTAGAAGGGAAATAATGCTGCAACTGTGTGCCTATATATCGCAAACGACCAAGCCCCAATAAAATTAGGTCCCGACAAAGACCCAACATGCGATGGGCGATGGATTGGGCAATTAATGGTGATCACCTGGCAAACTATTCCAGAATATAGAGAATTTTGGAAACTAATGAAGGAGGCTTATGTCCTGCAGTGGACATATAGGGACTATTAATGATCATATATATATATATATTATATAATATATATATATATATATATATATATATATATATATATATATATATATATATATATATATATATATTATAGATATATATATATATATAATATATGTATAGTATATATTATATATATACTATATGTATATATACTATATATGTATATATATATATATATATATTATATATATAGTATATATAGTATATATATATAAGGAATAAGTGGAATCTGCATAGAATAATGAATAGCTAGTCCAGCCTTGCTAAAATGGAGGGAATCTTTTATAATATATATATATAGTATATATATATTATATATATATATACTATATATATATATATAGTATATTATATATATATCAGTGGCGGGGCTTTTGGGGTAGGCAGAGTAGGCAACGCCTACTTGCCTTAGTG